>JAQGBS010001679.1:0-15003 GCA_034698545.1 Acrobeloides obliquus
ATTTTAAATGGAAATTCCGGTGGTAGAGGAAATAGCAATGCGAGTACACCCAACGCTAGTGGAGCTATACCAGATCCGGGCACGGGTGAAGCAATGGAAGTTAAATTTGGTGACATGAAGGTATGCAGATTAATTTTTGGGCATAGGCTCGAATGAAACAATCGAATAAAACGAACATAAAATGAAAACGAATGAAACTAACACAAATGAAACGAAACCAAATTCAGGGTTTTCGTGTCAATATTCAGCCAAATTCAAACCCGAAAAACTGAAAAATTCGAAAAAATTCAAATCAAGACAAAGCTTATCGTCTTTACACTGTACTATTTTATAACCTTTTTAGAGGGCTGAAAACTCTTCGAATTCCGATTTTTCTGCTGCGAACCGCTTGTTTAAAGCCGAATCAAACTCGAATCCTTTCGAAAACGCTTCTTTTAACGGCGAAGATAGCCAAGAATCCAATCTCAAAATTGATGAAAACTCTTCCAACGAAGATGAAACCGGACATATAGAAGCAACCTCTACGTCCAATTGACCTCTTTATGTAATCTCTAGGTTTATCTTCCTCCAAATAATTTACATGTCGGTGATTCTTCTTATTGTATTTTTTAAACATATGTAGCTATTAGTTTAGTCAACGATCTCATTTCATTCAAAAGTGTTCATGCATTTTAAAAAAATTAGTTTTTTTCGACTGAAATTTTTCTCATCCGGTACATTTTTTGTTAGCTAATAATATTTCAATGTATCTTATTTTCGATAAATACCATTTTAAAAAGTCTTTATTATAATACAATAGAGTTATATACCTTTAATGCAATATACATAGTTATATGATATACAACGACGAAAACATAAACTCTGAAGAAAAATTTTTTTACATCAAAATATTCTCCATATATCACTCTAATAATATGGAAAAAGCTAACTAGATCCAGAGAAAGTATAGAAAAAGCTAACAAGGATGCCGAGAAAATGTAACAATAAATTTACTATGGTTTTTAAAAGGTGTCCGCTCAATTGTTTCCGTTTTTCAAATTTTATGGTCTCGGTATCATTAAATTGCTGTATTTTTTCCAAGAAAAATTCCATGAATTATTTCCCACAGTGTATTAATTACAAGTATACAAAAGATTCATGCTCTACATTATGTTAGGTATAACATGAAAGGGCTATTCGATGATAGGCGTTGACGCTAAAAATAAAGCAATGATAAATAAACAAAATTTTAACATACCTTGACAGGCAATTCGCAACAATTGATTTTTCTGCATAGCTTTTCAAATGCTACAAAAATCTTCTCTTTTTCAATGAGGCTAGTTTCATATGGAACATAGACATAAACGTTACGTTTTCCAGTTTTGCTAGCAATGTTAGTTTCTTTCTAAAAAAACGTTTTATTTAACTTCATACAAAAAACTTTACCCAATAATAAGATAATTGATTAGTCTCGTTATCGGTTGGATTTGCTTCATTAAAGATCCGCACTTCGGTAATCGGATCATCTTCGATACTTTTACCACGATGAATCTCTCTTATCTTAAGAGTCATATAGTTTTACCGTTTATGAAACAAAATTCCCTTACCACCACGATTACAGAATTTGGGTGAATGGTATTATCAAGTTTAAGAATCTCGTTTTTTATTTCAGTCGTAGTTTTCTTACAATTAGAAAAAAGAAAAGTTTGTCCGATGAGACGTAAAGTATGCCGATTTTCTACTTTCTGGAGGATTGCTTGAGATTCTTTCAGGTATGGATCTTTCGATTGGAGGATCTGAAAATTTACATTCATCTTTTAATATGAAACGAGAAATGTCTGTTTGTGTCATCGAATTTTGTACCTTAAGTCCAATCCCGTTACGACTAAGATTTTTTGGAAAGATCTCGGTGAGAGAAGAAAAACGACACCAAAATCATGGGGGCACCCCTATGGAAAAAATTAAAAATTTAATTTTTCATTTTTGCCTTTTCAGCTTAGGTATTTGGTGAGAAATGAAAACCCGTTGCCTTCATGGCACCGTTGGTAAAGCGTTAGTTTTGCAGTAAGAAAGGCGCAGGTTCGATCTCCGTCTCCGCCTAAAAATTTTGGGACGATCCCTTGAGCACCGAACGCGCTCGGTCTCCCGATTCTCATTTTAAATTGGATTCATACTTGTTCCAACAGAAGGTCATTAAGTTGAAGAAACGCTTCGACGTTTTCTATCGCGTGAACTAAATCATATTCACCTTGTTCAGTAAGGACTTTAAAATAAGGGGTCGCTTTTAGCCAAGCATCAACAATCCTTAAAAAGTGTTGAGATCATTTTTATCTTAAAGGAAGAGGCTAAAATAGGATCGGGTAGAAAATTTTTATGATTTTTTCCAAAATATCATTTTTAGGGGTAATTTTATGCGAGACATCGATTGCGCATCTCCAGAAGCGTGAAAACGCGACCGTGACCCTGATTCAGGGGAAAATTCTAAAATGATGAAAATATTGTTTTTTTAAAACATGTTATCTTACATCGTTTCACATGCGACAACGGTTTTATGTTGATATAATTTCGTATGAAGATCTTCTCGAGAAAACATCACGCCATTAATGTTGTCACGAATTTTTCGACCATAAACAATCCGAGAATATCCAAAATCAAAATCTCTAGCTTCCATATAGATTTGGATTCGCGCTAAAGCGGTCTAAAATCTTTTCTTTAAACAAAAATATCGAGAGACCGAGTGCTAACTGTAGATATTCTGCAAATGACCCACCCCAAAATATTTTTTCCAATGGTCAAAATAAAAAATTTTCATCCCCGATCTTTTTCTCATCCCCTACACAGGTGCACAATATCTCCCTCAAAAAATCCGAGGTGTTCGAGCGTGGGACATTTTTAAGATTTTTTTTCGCGAGTTAGCATTTTTTGATCAAAATTTTAGTAAACTTTCGAAAAATTTTCCAAAATTTCGTCAAAATCATAAGAGATTCCCTTTATCATTTTTAGCCGGCCTCGCGCGCAACGCGCTATCCCTCTCCTCCATACATGAACAAAGAGAGGGGGGGGACAAGCTACCTCGAGGCTATATGGTGTCGACCAAAAAAAGGACCTTTTTTTAGCCTGACGGCTTCGCCACCCCGAGGCTATATGAACTCCGAGGTTATAACGGCTTCGCCACTCCGAGGCTATATGAATCTTTAACTTTTGGCTCGATGCTAGCTACATGAGGGGGGACAGTCCCCCCCCTCATTGGTAATGTATGCTCTCCTCCATTTTTTGTAGGGGTTGTGCACCTGTGATCCCATATATGTCGTTACGAAATCGGATTTTCGGTAACGAGGATCAGACAAACATCGCGCATTTAGAGTGAAAATATTTCGGAATAGATTACTTTGCAAAATGGAATGCTGATCTTGGTCGACTTGGAATCTCGCATTAAATAATCAAACTTATCCACGTCGATACAATCATGTTTATTTGATACAATATCATATAAAAATGATTTGTTTTTATCTCGACCTTGCAATTGCCATTCTCCATTAATTATCTATAATATTTTATTTTTTATCGTTCAGATAATTTTCAGACAAAGGATAGATGTTCAAAAGTGGTGAAAAATGGGCGGTATCTCACTTCACCCACTGTATAGTTCACCCACCAAGGACACTTAACCTAATGAACAGTTCATCCACCATAGACATTTCACCCACCATAGACATTTCACCCATTACACAGTTCACCCACCATAAACACTTCATCCATTGGACACTTCACCCATCGGACAGTTCATTCACCTTTTCAAGACTATGATGAACTGCCCAATGGGTGAGGGCCGCCACTAATACGTTCGGACGGCTCTCGAACGGACTTTAGTTCACTAATAACTTCACTAATTGCGTTCAGACGCGTTCGGAAACGTTCGGACGCGTTCAGAAACGTTCGGATGCGTTCGGGTGCTCGTCCGAACGTTTCCGAACGCGTCTGAACGTTTCTGAACGCCTATTAGTGATGTGTCTGAACGCATCCGAACGGAATTAGTGATGTTATTAGTGATAAATTAGTGAAGTCAAAAGTTTCCGAACGAATTAGTGGCGGCCCTGAAGTGTCTATGGTGGGGGAAGTATTTAAGGTGGATGAACTGTCCGGTGAGTGAAGTGTCCAATGGATGAAGTGTTTATGATGGGTGAAGTGTTTATGATGGGTGAAATGTTTATGGTGGGTGAAGTGTCTATGGTGGATGAACTGTCCAGTAGGTGAAGTGTCTATGGGGAGCAAAGTGCCCGGTGGGTGAATTGTCCTTGATTGGTGAACTGTCCAGTGGGTGAAGTGAGATATCGCCGAAAAATGGTTTATTTTAACAAAAAATGACAAAAACCACCTTTTTAGACTAACAATTGTAAGAAGAAGAATTTCCAATCATTTTTGGAAAAAGTCGAAAAAAATTCGATTAGTGTGCTGAAAGTTTTTTTAACCATTTAAACCGCTATGGGGCTGTCCTTAAATTACGTTTGCAAAAAGTTGAATTTTGGACCCCCCCCCCTACCGTTAGTTTCTTTCCTTATAAAAATCTTAAAATTTTAATGGAGCGTTAGATTTTCAGAGACCCCCTCCCTGTTAGCAAACGTAATTTAAGGACAGCCCCTATATAAACTTACAAATTCCTTTGGTGGGTTTATCATTTCTGCTATAAATACATAATCTATTTCATTGAGGTATTTATCCAAAATATTTTTTAATTCTTGATTATGTGCTAGCATATAACGAAAGATTTTCGTCGAACATTCTTCATGCTGAAACAATCAAATTATTAAAAAAAGAAGATTTTTGTAATACCTTCCATCGGGCTTCTGGATTTGCTTGCTTCATAAAAATCTCGAAAGTATGAGACAATGGACCATGGCCTAAACTTATAATAATGATCAAGAGGAAGCAGATGTTCGGTACAAACGGAAAATGTATATCGAAAAACTTTTGTGTCAAAGGGCAAAGTCCTGCAACACGGCTCCTTTTTGATTTTGAGTTTTTGTAGGATGTAAACGCCGAAAAAACAAATTTCGATAGAGATAGTGTGTGACCAAACTTTTGCCACCATGTTCCCTAACATTGTCCATTTCCATCCGAACTCCCCACTCCACAGAGAATTAAAAAAAAATAAAATACCTAAATCATGAAGTAAGGCTGCTATGCAGACACATAATTTATCCGAAGAGTTTATTCTGAGCTCTGGTTGTCTTTCAGCGAGTGCATTTACATGTGCACGAGCAAGATGATAAACACTAAAATATTTTTCAAAGTTAACGAAAAAATTTTTACCCTAAACAATGACAAAATCGACTATGATCAGCAGAAGGAAAAACTAAATAGCATCCGCCTAATTGTTTAATTTTCCGCAAACGTTGAAATTCAGGCGTATCAATAAGTTTATTAATAGGATAAAAAACAGGTATATTGCCATGAATAGCATCCATTATCGCCATCGACTAAATTTTGAAATCATTTTGACCGATTGTTATAAATTTTCATTTCAATGAAAAGAACCGGGAGACCGATTTTTCGCATGATTTCACCCCTACTAGGGTCATTTTTGTAAAAATAAATTTTTTTTCGAGATCCGGCTATAAAGTACACCCCCCTTTAAAGGG
The DNA here is from genome assembly GCA_034698545.1 of Acrobeloides obliquus. NCBI lineage: Eukaryota > Metazoa > Nematoda > Chromadorea > Rhabditida > Cephalobidae > Acrobeloides > Acrobeloides obliquus. The sequence continues at coordinate 5,619 of JAQGBS010001679.1, forward strand.
AGACAAGCAATCGCGATTGGATCTCCGGAAAAAATTTTTGTAAAAAATACGTTTCTAGGGGTAATTTTATACGAGAAATCGATTCCGCGCATTCACGAAGCATGAAAACACTTCCTTGATCCTGATTCAGGGAATAGAATGGGTGTATTGAAGCGAAAATCAAACATTTTCGGATTTTTCTTTTTGGATCAATCTGATCAAGTTATAAGAAATTTCCATTTTGGCTCTGAACATGAACATTGAACCTGAACTCGAAAATCGAATTTTTAAAATTTTATCAGATTGATCCAATTCTAAATTGTTCAGCATGTTCGAAAACGGTGCTCTTTTTATGATTTTAGTCAAAGATGAGTGAATTCGAAAGAAAATTTTAGCCGTAGAGGTCAGAGTTTTCGAGAAAGATCAGTTTTTTCTTCATTTTTTGTGCTGAAATGAAAATTTGTAACAATCGGTCTAACGAGTGTTTATAAATTTTTGTGCATTTATACCGGATATTTGGCACCTTGTTTTTGAATCCATTCACGTTTTCCTGTTACCGAATGATCTGAAGGAGAATCTTGAGCTACCGATAAATTTTCTGTTATAACTGGTGCAAAGGTTTCATTTTCAGTGTCAGATCTTTTTCTATTTAATTCAATTCCACTTGTTCTGAAAGAATAAAGACTATAAGTCACCTATCAAAATTTCGAAAACTTAAAATTTATCCTCAATAAGGTCTAAGGCATAACACTCCGAAGACGGTTTGTAACATCGCAATTTCCTAAGAGAACTGAGCTTGCTGAACAACATGTAAAAAAAATTTTTTGAAAAAAAGTGGTCTGTAAATAGTTACGGCCCTCCAAAGTTTTATTAGTATTGCTTGCCATTTTATGACAGGTTCTTGCCATAAAATGACCATAACTTTTTTTCTATAGATCAGAAAACCATCAGCGAAGGGTCATTTCGACGCGAAGTATACACTCTTACCCACTACTGAAAAAAAATTTCATCAAAACCCCTAAAATGGCTCAAAAATTTGTATTCCCTGAATCAGGGTTAGAGAAATTTTTTCATGCTTCGAAAACGCGTGCAATCGATTTCCCGACTAAGAAAACCTTAGTAGGGTCGAAAATTTCGTCAAAAATCGACTTCTACAACCAAATATCGACATTTTAAAATTCATTTGCAATATTGAAAAACACTAATTTTTTGAAAAGTCTGTATATTGACACGAAAACATGAGTTTCTCTCCAAAAGACCGATTGGATCGTATTCAGTATACACTTTTACCCACTACTGAAAAAAAATTTCATTGAAAACGGATAAAAAATGATGAAATTAGAGCATTTTTTAGCCGCAAATACTTATTGAATTGAACAACCCAATATCAAAAATCGAATATTTTAGATTTTTTTATAAAAAACGACTTTTTGATCCCCTAGATGAGTTTTCCGGAGAAAGTGATGTTCTACAAAGTTGTTCCCCATAAAATTTCGCGTCGAAATGACCCCTCGCTGATGGTTTTCTGATCTATAGAAAAAAAGTTATGGTCATTTTATGGCAAGAACCTGTCATAAAATGGCAAGCAATACTAATAAAACTTTGGAGGGCCGTAACTATTTACAGACCACTTTTTTTCAAAAAATTTTTTTTACATGTTGTTCAGCAAGCTCAGTTCTCTTGGGAAATTGCGATGTTACAAACCGTCTTTTAAGTGTTAAGTGGGTCCCCCGAAGTAACCTAGCTCCTGAATTTTTTTAGTTTTTTGTATCTCATTTTAGGTCGCAACGCTTTGGGCAAAAATATAGCATTTTATCTAGAGAAAAAGCTTACTCTGGAACTACTTTATCATCGAATTATTCAAAAAATTTAGAAACGAGTCCTCATCACATTTGCCATTGCCTTCATATGGGACGCTATTTCTATGTTCTTACTATTCTTTCGAGCAAACATGAATGTAAAAGTACCCCTTTGCACGGGCTCTACCTCAACTAGCGGAATTTTTGGTGCTTATTTCTCCATCATGTCAACAATGATTGCTATATTAGTTATAGGTTAGTCTTTTTCTTTATCATAAACATAAACTTGTGAATTGTAGGATTTCATATATCTGTAATTATTGGTCTTAAGATAGCTTATAAGAATCGAGAAAGAAGATTTATGGTGAAAAGTCAACAAGATGTGTTTAGAAGATTTTCTGCTATCATTCTTGCTTATGTAATCTTTTGGGCAATCCCTACAATATTTAATTTTATCGTGATGGTAAGAAAATGGCATGAGAAAAATATAAATTTTAGTTTTTTGTCAAAGACCATAGCTTAAGAATACCATCTGAAATTTTGGTGGTGATTGGAAGTGGGCTAAATTCCTTTGCAAATTTGATAATTTTTTATGCTAGAAGCTCTGAAATTAGAAGGCTTTTCATCAAGCTATTGCCTAATGGTATTGTAAAGAGATTTTTCAAGAAAACTCAAAAAAGATCACTAAAAATGAATGAAAGGATACGTGTATGGACAATATCAAGTCGGATCGAACCCAATAAAATACATGTATCTGGTATATAAGATGGTGTAAATTGTTTAAGACTTTATAAAAAATAAAATATTTGTTAACACGCTCTGGATGACTTGAAACTTTTTATGCGAACGAAAGTAGATGTTATGAAGAGTGCTATGTAAAAAAAATTTCTCAAAAAGTTCACTTATATGGGGTATAGTGCCTCGTGGACCCGTACCAATAAAGATAAAAGCTAAGAATAAAAATCCGTAGCTAAGGATAATCCGTACCAACAAAACTAGTTGCAACTACGGATTTATCCTTAAAGGACCAGTCCAAATGTTCATTTTATGAACATTTAAAAGATTGATGCAAACATCGATTTTTCCGCAAAAAATTCAAAAAAGTTTGTGTATTACAACGAAGAGCTTGTACACAAATTCGAATTTCAAACGCAATTATCTCGAAAACTAGAACGATTCAGAACATGCCATAAAACAAAAAATGCTCCATTTTTCATGCTCTTTCCGAATAATCATTTTTCATATGTTTGTAAATTACTAGACTGGTCCTTTAAAGAAAAAATTTTTAGCCCAAACCTCCCATAGAATATCCAGTCTTAAACTATTTATACGCATCTCTATGCACGCTAATCGCTTATGTTTGGTATAAGGTGCCGTTAGCTATCCATTTGCAATATTTAGCTGCTATTACTACCAATCCGACTATGAAAAGGCTTTGGGAGACTTTAGCCATGATTTGTTACAATAAACAACCCTGTCAGAATAGTATGAATCTGTTGTTTTAATATAAATTTTTTTTAAATTAAATTTTCTAGATGCTCAACAAGGTCACCAAAATTTAGGCCCTAATCCCGACAACTCTGCGATTGGCATATAATGAAAGTAATAAACATGAGTAAATGTGATTTAAAAAATTTCAAATGTTTGAACAAAAATAGTCTAATTGAATGCCTAGTATTGACATTTTTATTATACAGGGTGATCCAGATGGATATACAATTGAATAAAATCCGACATCTCGGCATAGGAAAAAGATTTTCGTGTGCGGTCTTTTGCAAGTTGCTAAACACGTGGCCAACTTTATCTGTATTGAAGCAAAAACTTGAATTTTTACGCTTCAGGAATTTTTGAAAAATAACCACGCCATCTTATAGAGCGCATCGAAAAACGGTAGTACCCCAATTTTCGTGAAAATCGGAGATACCCTTTTCGAGAAAATTCAATTCAAAGTTTGTAAAATATGCAATTTTCGGCAAACTTCGAATTGAATTTGTTCGAAAAGGGTATCTCCGATTTTCACATAAATTGGGGCACTACCGTTTTTCGATGCACTCTACAAGATGCTGTTGTTATTTTTCAAAAATTTCTTAAGAATAAAAATCCAGGTTTTCGCTTCAATAGACAGACTTATTTAAAAATCATGAAAATATTTTTAGATAAAGTTGGTCACATGTTTAGCAAAAAGACCGCATATGAAAAACTTTTTCCTATGCCGAGATTTCGGATTCTATTTCACTGTATATCCATCTGAATCATCCTGTAATCAGGGTTGCCAGATTGTGACCTATGGGTTACAAATGTAACCCAGACAAGCATTTTGTAACCCAAAAATTTGTAGAATCACTATGGCTGAGTTACACTTTGTAACCCAAACAAGCTTTTTGTCAATGAATGTAACCCAGACAATAAATTTTTGTCACCTAGGTCATAAACCAATATGGCAACCCTGTATATAATTGATATAAAAAATTTTTCTGTAAGGCTATAGTTTAACAATTCATCATCAAAAGCAAACAAAGTTTAACGACTATTCTCATCGAGTCACTAATGGGGCGTGTCCGTTCTTATGGGACGGTAGTGCTATCGGTTGTCGGTAGCACTATCGCCTTTTATCAATGCGGCTATCGCTTTTTGTCGGTACAACTATCGCCATCAGCATGGTACTTCCACCCATTGGCGGTAGGCGATAGTATTATCGCAATGTGACGATCTAACTATCACATACCCTGAGTGGTTTCATGGTATTCAATATAAATGGTCAATTAAAAGAAATTTCTTGTTTTAAGTCTTATTCATGTTTTTTTATATAAATAAAAAATTTTAAACATATTATAAAGACTCGTCTATGGGTGTTTGGAAAAAATTCGAAATTCTAACATAATAAAAACACCAAAATTGGCATTGAAATGGTTGATAATTCGATTAACAGAAAAAATATTGCCAAAGAATTTGTGCATGTTAAGCCTACATTTTTATCTTTTCATACATTTGCATGCTTTCATAAATTTAATAATTTTAGCTAGCCTCTTTTTCTTCCTTTGAGGCCATTCCATAGCAAACTAGCGTATTTTACTGATAGGGCTAAGAAAAACTATAGCGTATTTTACTGATAGGGCTAAGAAAAGAAAATGTTTCCCTCAAAGAATTAACACCGCTTTTTTTTCTTCTCATCCACTTCTTTAGTTCCACATTTTTGTTGTAAGTTCATCATCGATGTTACAGGATGTACGAAAATTATCATACCCCCTCCCCTCATTCGCAATTTAGCATACTTTTTGTCATAACTTTTGATAGGAACATCTATACATCATGATCTTGGTGTCATTTTAAAGCTTAGAACGTGAGTTTTAAAATGACACCAAGGTCATGATGAAGTGATGTTCCTATCAAAAGTTATGACAAAAAGCATTCTACAGATAGGGGGTCGGATAATTAGCGCACAACCTGTAGAGAAAAGTTTGCTTGATAAATGGTTTCTATGTTTATCATTTGTTATACTCTTTGGTCTATACCTATAGCGTTTTTTCGTAAAAACTTCCTTTTTTTACTGATTGAAAAGAAAATTTTTAGATTTATTAATCCTAAGCCTAAGATTTATTTAAATAAACATACTTTCTTATAAAATGGAAAAAGGTGTTACGAAAGAAAATGAAAATCTTAAGAAGGACCCCACTAAGCCTCCAATATCACAAACTGGAGTTATGACAAGAGCACAATTGGAGAAACTTATGAGTAAACAAAATGAAACTCTAACTTCAACGGAAAAAAAACTTGATGCTGAACAACTGAATGAAACAGATGGACATGAAAAAAAAGTAACTTCGGCCCCTGTTAAGAAAATCAATTCTTTTAAGGGCCCTAAATCTCTTGGTGAAGCCTCCTATAATCCAAAAGGCGGTGAGCCTGAAACTCAAAAAATTGAAGACAAACAATCTCAAAAAAGCAACCAACAACCTAGGGAACAAAGTCGATTATGGTCCTATATAAAAAATTCTGGTAACTTACAAATGGGTTTAAACAAATATATACAGTCAACCCTCGATTATCCGATCCCCTCCCGTCGGCCACGATTATCCGATCCCCTCGGGAGGTGTCGGATAATCGAGTGTTGACTGTAAGATTTTTCAGGGTTTTTAATATTTCTTCTGATTGGGATTTTAATTGCTACTAATGTTAGTAAATCAAACGACAACTCTGATAATTCAGATGGATCGCAAGATTTGAATGTTGTTAGTGAAGAAAAAATTGAAGAAATAATATCGGGTAAATCGGATTTTGTTTTTATCAAACCTAACAAGGGGCATGCACGAAGTGACACATGAATTTGTTCAAAAAGTCCTATATACTCTGAAAGAGCATACCTGATCACCCTTTAGCCATAACACAACAAATTTAACCAGTGGAGTAATTTGGATTCCAGAATGAAGAGGGCTTAAATCTGAGCTTTTGAAGCTCAGATTCTGAGCTTCAAAATGTCACCAAAACCAAGTCAAACGGATTTATCTATCAAAAGTTATGATAAAAACTCTGCTAGAAATGATCTCCTGAATGCTGCTGCAAAGTTGATTCCCCCTTTAAAGTTTTTGATAGTAGTAAATATTTTTATATGGATATAAAAAGATGAATTTTTTTGTAGAATGGACCATATTACATTCTCAATCTCAGCCAGAATTCGACCACATCTTATCGAATGAAGCCCATTTACGAAGAGTTCTAAAAGCTTTGAACGGCACACTCTATCACTCATCAAGATCTCAAATTCTTATCATTGGACTTCAGTCCGCACTGGCTTCGAAATTTGAGGAACAACTGATTTGGAAGCTTACTGACTTTTTGAACATCTATCGAGAAGCTTATGTTCGAAAAGATTATGAGCCGCAAAGTAAAACCCGAAGAGATTTTGATGAAGATGTTTTGCCGAAGTTAAAATCCAAGGTAGCTGTAGTGTTGCTGGAAATCGAGAAGTTGGCAGGGGATACACCGTTGTCGTTACAAGATATTTTTGAAGTTGACAGTTCACCAGCCAATGATGCTATTATGTTGGCTACGCTCAGCCTGACTTCAGATGATATAATGAAGGGAGACAATTCTATAAACACTTGTCAAAGGACTATTGAAAAGTAACGTTTTATTTTGTTCCCCCATACAGAGCGTTCATTTTGGTCTGCAACATCAATATTTTTAGTCGTTCTCGCATCCCCTCTAATGAATTTCTGTGCGGTTTTTTTAAATGGTAGCTGAACAATGGTCGAATAAATGTTGATAAAAATTTCGAAATCCGTTGATCCTAACATTTCCAAAAACTACTTTAAAGTTTTCAAAGTCGATTTTCTCCACCTTAACAAAATGCTAGAAATTTAATTTTTATGAAAATATAGAGCTTTAGTCCCTCTAACATATGCAAAAAACCGTATATAAAAATTATTTAACAATGGCGAGATATTTAACTTTGAAGCTGATAGTCAAAAATGAGGCCAAAACAAAACGACGCACCCGGGAATTGAACCCTCAACCTTTTAGCTGCTAGTCGAACGCGCTTCCATCATAAGTTTATTTAGGTCACGGAAGCATTTTCAAGCTTCGGGAATGCGCACAATCGATTTTTCGCATAAAAGTATCCCTAGAAAAGTCATTTTTGCAAAAATTCCAAAAATTTTTTTTCGAAGATGCTACTGCAAAGTTTACCACCTTTAATTATAGAACTTTTCTAGATCTTTAACTCTAGAACTTTTTTAGGCGCTTAACCACCGAATGGCTCAAAGATGGTGTATTAAAAATCGATCAGATCACTCCAATTTTGTCGAGAATTACTGGATTAATAGTTTGTTTATAAACTTACAAGAGACCTTCAAGGTCTGATAAACTCAGATCTTTTCGAGACCTAGCACAAAAGTTAGAAAAAAATGTGGAAAAAACGAATATAATAGTCGCTTGATTGATTGAATATAAATTTTTTGAGCTATGGGCTCATAAAGTAGCAAAATTTTTCGATTTTTACTTTGTGCAAAAAAAAATTTGGCTCCAAGCGGGATTCGAACCCGCGATCTTGTGGCCACGAAGCTGCTTTGTCACTGCACCACCGAGGCTTGTTGAAACATCTTTTCAAACCAAGTACTAGTGCTTTTAAAAAAATTACAAATCGAAAATTTTTGCAACTTTTGACCCCATAGCTCAACAAATTTATATCCAATCAATCAAGCGACTACATTATAATCGTTTTTTCCACATTTTTTCCCAACTTTTGAGCTAGGTCTCGAAAAAATCTGAGTTTGTCAGATCTTGAAGGTCCCCTTGTTAGTTAAATTTCACAATTTTTTCAATAAATAAATTTTAGCATTTTTCATTATTTTATCTAAAAAATGCATATCTAATGCATAGATTTTTATGCAAATTTTAGTTTTACTAAATTATCTTCTAGATGAATGCTATCTTTCTGATTTTATTGTTACTTTTATTTAGTTTATATGGGTCTTTAGTTACATATGGTTTTTCGATGAACCCTTATTGTTGGTTTTGGGAATGCTGTGATAGAGGATGGATAAAAGATGGATTTTCAGACGGTATGGAGAATTTCATTTTCTAGTTTTATAAAAAGTTTTAGACTTTAGACAAGAAGTTGACAGAAAGTTATATGGCCAACATTTAGCGAAACAAGTTGTTTGTAGTGCGATAGAGTCGCGGTTGAAAGATCCGTAAGTTGGGAATTGCTAGAAATTTGTATACAGCCGATACTTTTTTTATAGAAATCCACATAAAGCTTTAGTTCTTTCGCTTCAAGGCAAAACGGGTACTGGAAAAACGTTTATCAGTAAAATGATTGCTGATGCTATGTATGAGAAGAAATTTCAAAGCAGTTTTTGTCATTTGGTTATTTCTTCATCGAAATATAAGTATCAAAATGAGTTGAGGCAGTATAAGGTATAGTTGATGTTCTCTGATAAATTCTAAAAAATCTAGACAATCGAGAGAGAAAAATATAGGAAACCCGAGAGTCTAGAAAATCTAGAGAAGATTCTAGACAAATCTAAAAAATCTAGAGCATCTAAAAAATCAGAAATCTTTTAGGAAGAATTAGAAGCATTTATAATCAAACAGTTGAAGTCCTGTCCACGCACCTTATTTATAATCGATGAAGTGGACAAAATGCCAATTGGGCTAATTGACACCATCAAACAATTTGTTGATGCGCATGATAACATTTTAGGTGTTTATCCAAAACAGAGCATTTTTATCCTCATTCAGTAGGTTTTATTGAAAAGTTAGAATTTGTTTACAGAAATTTTTAAGTAATTCTGGTGGCGAACTCATAGAAAAAGCTACAATAGATCTATATCGACAAGGAAAATCGAGAGAACAATTTCAACTCTATGATTTTGAAAGGATTATTCGAACTTCTATACAAAGTTCTGGTATGAGAATAAATTTGCTAAGGACAGGTTGAGGACAGGCTGAAGACAGCTAAGGACAGGTTAAGGAAAAGCTAAGAGCAAGTTAAGAGCAGCTAAGAACAGGCTAAAGATAGGTTAAAGGACCAGTCCAGTAATTTACAACCATATGAAAAAAATGGTATATTCGGAAAGATCATGAAAAATGGAGCATTTTTTGTT
>JAQGBS010001680.1:0-14999 GCA_034698545.1 Acrobeloides obliquus
TTTTCAAAAGTGTCGGTTTCGGTTCGGTTTCGACTTTTTTCGGTTTCGGTTCCGGTTTCGGTTTTGGTTTCGGTTTCCTAACTCTAGCAAAGACCATAAAAAAACGTTTCAATATGATCTTAAAGAACTTTATAGGGAAATCATTAATTAAAAATCATACGTTTCATAGACATTTTTCCTATAATCATATAATAGAATTTGTAGGAATTTTGAATATCCCTTATTAGGAAATGAAAAATGATGACTTTTATTTAGTTTTTGAGTCTTCAAAGAACTCAAAATCAGATTTTTGTTAATTTTCAACATTAAAAATTTTTTTTCACAATTTTAAAACAAAAAATTCAAAAAAGTTTGATTATTACAACGAAAACATGTACACGAATTCATATTTTCAAATGCATTTATCTCGGAAAAACGTTTCAGATGGTGCCGTAAAAACAAAAAATGCTCAATTTTTTTACGATCTTTCCCAATATATCATTTTTTCATATGATTGTAATTGGCAAGGGTCAGACTGGAAAGATACGAATTTTTGCAAAACTAGCTAAAACTGTTCTTTATAGCCTAAAATAGTAGGAAAAAATTGAATTTTGTGCTATTGAGTTTGGTTTCGAAAGTTGAGGTCGGTTTCAAATTGAAATTGTCAAAAAAGGCGTATATGATATTTAAATTGGGTGGTATTAACGAAAATTGATGGGTGGTGTAGTGACTAGCACGCTGGTCTGATACCTCCTTCAATAGAACATTCTCCGAGGTTCTATTCCCATACTCGTCATTTACGGGTAACTTTATGCGGGAAATCGATTGCACACATTGACAAAACGTGAAAACGAGTTTTTTTCGGAAAATGATCCGTATATACTTCATAAGTAGGGTTGGGATTTCCCCGGGGGAATTCTGGCAAAATCTTTTTTTGGCTGGGGAAATATTTTTTCCCAGAATTACTTGCGTTTGAAAATTTTTTCGCCCTTACCAAGCCTCGGTGTGCAGTGACAAAGCAGCGGCTTCGTGGCCACAAGGTCGCTGGTTCGAATCCCGCTTGGAGCCAATTTGGTTCAATTGGCTCCAAGCGGGATTTGAACTCGCAACCTTACGAAGTCACTGCTTTGTCACTATACCACCGAGGCTTGGTGAGGGCGAAAAAATTTTCAAACCCAAGTAATTCTGGAGAAAAAGATTTCCCCAGCCAAAAAAAATTATCCCTAGAATTCCCCGGATAAATCCGAGGAAATATGGATTTATCAATTTCCCCGAGATCGGATAATTCTATTTCCCAACCCTGTTCATAAGTATATGGTTCTTATTAAAAATATGGCTCCTGAGTCACATGCTTATGAAGTATATACGGCTCATTTTCCGGAAAAAGAACTCATTTTCATGTTTTGTCAATGTGCATAATCGATTTCCCGCATAAAGTTATCCCTAGAGAAATCATTTCCAAAGAAAAAAGGCTAAAAAAATTTTTTGAAAAATAATCATGTTAAATGAGGTCACTAATCGTTAGTAGTACCAAAGTCCCACTTAGAATAGCGGAAAATTAATACTAATTTGGAGGCGTTGATCAACAAATATGATTATAAACGTGTGACGTAGAAGAAAACAATTTTTGAATGCGCTAAATGAGCAAAGAATTTAATTTTTCGAGAACTTTCTAATTATCGATGTTTTGAAGTCTTGTGATATAATATTCATAGACAGAGTTATTAAAACCTTTTCAATATGATCTTTTAGAACTTTTATAGAGAAATCTTTAATTAAAAGTCGTGCAATCAGGTTTTCAAACGCTTCATAGCCATTTTCCTTATAATCATATGCTGGAATTTGTAATACATCTTATTAGGGAATGAGAAAATGAAAAGTGATGTCGTTTATTTAGGTTGTTGAGTCTTCAAAGTACTCGAAATCAGATTTTTGTTAATTTTGGCCGAAAAAAATTATCTCTAGACAGATATTCTAGACAGTTTAGAAAAATCAAAAATTCAACGTGAAATCGGGTTTTTGAACTTCGAATAAGGTTTTGAATTTCTTAGAAACCGAATTTTGATTCGAAATGACTATTAAAAATTTTTCCATGCGTTAATCTCACTAAATAAATTCAATTTGGAGCGCAGTTGAACCGTTTAACACTATCCTTTTCAAGTTCAGGTGTGCAGGAAAGCATCTCTTAAGTCTTTCCGAGACAATGTATTATCCTACCTACTACCTTTATAATGCGTGGTAACTCAATAGAAGACAATTTTTTAGCTCTTATTGTGCTTTTAAACTTTCGTGATAATCTATTGTTATAAGTATAAGAGTTTACAAGAAACGTTTTTGAGGATTTTTATGTATTGAAGATTTTTACGTATAAGGATTTTTACTAGTGATAGAAGTCGGGTCGGGTTAAGCCGGGTCGCCAAGAGGCGGGTCGGATCAGGGATTTTTCTTGGGTCGGGTCAGTTCGGGTCAATTTTTGAAGTAATCACAACATAATCAAAACAAAAAACACTTTACTTCAGAGCTGTCAGAAAACTTGCCTTTGATGCAAGTTTTACTTGCATCGAATTTTTTCGAAAAAATTGTTTTTGGCTAAAACATGTGTAGAACGACTAAAATAGTTGAAATAATATGTTTTTAGCTAAATTTTAAATTTTAGCTAAAAATATTTTATTTCAACTATTTTAGTCGTTCTACATATGTTTTAGCCAAAAAAATTTTTCGAAAAAATTCAATGCAAGTAAAACTTGCACCAAAGGCAAGTTTTCTGACAGCTCTGCTTTACTTATTAAATGCATATGCAAAATAAGTTTTTATGAAAAATCAAATTTTGATCGAAAAATTAAATTTTTGTGAAAAATCGAATCTTTGCTCAAAAATCCAATCTTGCTCTTTTTTCTCAAAAAATTGAATTTTGAAACAATTCGATTTTGAAAAATCAAATTTTTGAGCAAAAATTTGATTTTTGAACTAAAATTCATTTCTTGAGCAAAAATTTTTTTAAAAATGATGACATAATTAGGAATGGTACATTGCCACGAAAACGTGGCATTTGCTACGTTTTTGAACTTTTTGCTACGCTGCCACGTTTTTGAACTTTTTGCCACGTTGTTGAAAGTAAAATTTAATTTTTGAGCAAAATTTCGATTTTGGATCAAAAATCCGATTTTCAACCAAAATTCGATTTTTGAGCAAAAATTTGATTTTTGAGCAAAATTCGATTTTTGAGAAAAAAAATTCAAAGTTTAAGCAAAATTTTCGATTTTTAATAAAAAAAATGCCACGTACAGGGTGCGGCAAAAGTTCTTGTGATTTTTTGAATTACTGCATGTAGTATTTTGACCATAACTCTTTAATCTTACATCCAATTCCGATGATCTTGGTGTTTTTAGATAGCTTGAATTTACAGCTATCCAATGACACCAAAATCATCGGAATTGTATGTAAGGTTAAAGAGTTATGGTCAAAATACTATAAGCAGTAATTCAAAAAATCACAAGAAATTTTGCCGCACCCTGTAAATGCGTTTTGGCATAGTGTTTGCCACTCTTTCTATTTTGACATTTAACATCCCTAGTCATAATCTAATGAAAATATAAAAATGTCATAAGCAATCATTATTTTTTTATATATGTGTCGGATTGGGTCAGGTTTCGGGTCACAGGTTGGGTCAGAAGATCTGGGTCAAATTTTCGGGTTTTTCTAGTCAAATGGGCGGGTCATAGAATTGGGCTCGGGTCGGTTTTCTATCACTAATTTTTACGTATCATTTTAGAAAAATCAATGGTCGTCTACATAATTGTAAACTACTCTTTGAACGTTTTTCACGATGAAAATATCACTGCCATATATAGTCACTTATTGAAACTCTCTTTCTTAATTCATACTATACTCTTCATAATAATGATCTTCTTTATATTATCAAGGTCTTCAAAAATGGGATATTACAAATGGTATATTTTAAATGGAGTCATTTGGAGTTATGCTACTGAAGTTTGTATGGCGCTATGGCAACCCATACCGTTGTTCCCCGTTTTTATGGCCTATTCGAATGGTATTATAGGGCCATTATTAGACTTTAATTCGGGATTTTTTATGCTAATTGTATTCGCAATTGTTTATATAAATGTTCTCATAAATTTGGTATTTTCATTTCTGGTTAGATTTGCTAATATTGCTCTGGTAGAAGAAGGAAAAATATTTATGGTAGGTTTAAAAAATATTTATGAATTTCATACAGGTCACTCCGAAAATAATTGGCATCGGAGTGCATTCGCGTAGGGCATGATGTGTAGTGCACGAATATACCACATGTTACTAATAAGAGTAGGGGTCCTTGGGGAGATATGGGGCCTATTCCTGAATTGAATCGTACGATCAACCGTACGGTTCACTGTCAACCGTACGGTCAACCATGAACTATACGGTTCACGGTTGATTGTACGATTGACAGTGAACCGTACGGTTCAATTCAGGAATAGGCCCATGGTATGAAAAAGACTTGAAAAGTCTTAATCCGAAGATATTCCATAGCTTGATACTTTTGGTCTAGGCCTCGTATAGCCCGAGATTAACTAGTAGTGGCCGAGGTGGCGCAGTGGTAACACTGCGGACCCCAGATCGAACTGTCCCTGGTTCGACTCCGGCTGCCGACGCTTCTAGTTTGCCGGGGTTTTTTTTCGGAACTCGGGACTTGCGCCAATCGATTTCTCGTGTCCGAAAATAGGGGGTCAAAATCATTTTTTCTCACAAAAAAAATTTTTTCATGTTAATATTTCTAGTTTTTACCCAATATTAGGCTTATTTTACGTTCTCGATCATTTTTCGCCAAAAAAATTTTTTGTCGATAACCCGCAAGACTCCCACCTTTAATGTAAGAACATTGGAAAATCTAGAAAATTTCGAAAATCTAATTCAAAATTTTTAGTATCTCAAAAAACTGGAAAACCCAAAAAGAATTTTGCCTCTATTCATAATAGCCCATTTGCTAGCTTATTCTGTAATGATTATTCCTATTTATATTTTAACTTTGAGTACAGAAGAAGAAGACTTGGCATTAGCTCTTGATGTTGAAGCACCCATTTTAAAACCATTTATAAACTACAACGGTGTTTTTGGTATCCCATACACCGTTCTTTTCACAGTTCTCTTAAGAATCGTATGTGGGGCTGTATTAGTTTCTGGAACCATTGGACTGATACTTCTTTATATTTTCTATCAAATGTTGAAAGAGTACAAGAAAACTTTTTCTACTACCACTTATAAAAATCAGCTAATGTTATTTAAAGCGCTAGCTATTCAATTAATTGATGCCTTTATTTTTATTATAATTCCTCTCGCTGTTGTTGGATTTTGTGCGTCTAGCAGATTCAAATATAGCTCTTATGAGGCGCTAGTAGCGTTGTTTTTTACGTGTTTTCATGGGATTGTGGATATTTTAGCGTTAATTTATTTTATCAAGTCTTACCGACAGTTTACCTTCCAGCTAATCAAGGCAATTATAAAAGAAATTATGACTAGTTTGAAAAGAAGTAGAAGAATTGAAGTGATTGCTATTGAAAGGAATTCACCATATAGTAAGGATTTAATCAACTTAGCAAAAAATAACTTGTATTTTTGTAGGTTATCAACCACAAACTTCAAAATGGAATCCCAGACAATTATATAATTGAAAAAGAAGAAATGTAAAACGATGTTAAGTTGTCACACAACTATAGTCCATTTCAAAAAATTGCTGGCACATAGCTACAGGGTGTTTCAGTGATTTGCCCTTTTTAAAAATGCAATATCTTTTGATGGAAAAAATATTTTTTCATATTGTCTTTTGTAAATATTCATTCACTTGTGGGTTTTTGGACATATTTATAAAATAAAAAATTTACATATGTGGCAAAAATTTTTTACCACTAGTGGGATTCGAACCTGCTTCTTCATTGTCAAAAAGTGAGAACACAACCACTTAGCCATAGTGGCATGTTGCAGCTTTTATTATAAACATGCAGCTTTCTTTTATGTGAAAATTTATAAAGGAAAAAAGAATAAAATTTAAGAAGTTAATGATTAATTGTTGTTGTTATTGTCGCGTGACACGTCGTGCGACGTGCCACTAGTACTTGGTTTGAAAAGAAATCCTTGGTGGTGCAGTGACAAGGCAGCGGCTTTTTTGTCACATGATCGCGGGTTCGAATCTCGCTTAGAGCTAATTTTTTGTCACTCGGCCTTGTGTCACGTGGTCAGCACTTGAGACGTCGCAGGCTGTCGTGCAATGAAACTATAAACGACATGGGAAAAATTGTTTATCCTATAAACATAATTGCTCTGTGTGTCGCGCGTCGGAAGTATAAATCTCATCTATAAGTTAAGATTTAAAAAAATCTCCCACGCCTAGTATATACTTAACGATAAGGAGTATGAATAATTTGCTGCAGAAAACATACTACAATCCATTTATAATCTTCTTAATAAAGATTATAAATCGATAAAAGAAAAGAACATTTTTTAGTTTCGTTTTATTGATCATGCCTTGTATTTTATATCTTCTTCCTTTTTTGTTCTTTTTCGTTGATGCATGTCCCAATGGGACACAAGTTTCATCGGTCAACAAATCCATATGTTACGATGTTCGTGAAAGTGCCAAAGGGCACTCTTGGTATGCCGCTGAATATCAATGCCAATTATACGATAATGGTCATCTAGCCTCGATACCCGATGCATTTACGAACAACTTTATTACTGGATATCTTCATGCAACACAATCGGCACGTCATTTTTGGGTTGGAGGTACTACTACTTTAAGTTCGAATGCCAGTTGGACTTGGAGTGATGGTGCCGATTTTAAATACAATAGTTGGGAGTTTGGTAAGTTTATGTGTATAATCCAAGAAAACGGTTTTTCGTGTCAATATATAGACTTTCTCTGAATTAGAGAATCTTGTTTTCGTCAAATTCGTACTTAGCTCGTCAAAAGCTTTTGCTTGAGTACCATGTCTTAGGAGTATAATCCAAGAAAATGAGTTTTCGTGTCAGTATATAGACTTTCTCTGAATCAGGGAAAATTTTTTGTCAATATACACGTTTTCTCTGAATCAGGGAAGCTTGTTATTCTCAAATTTATACTTATCTTGACAAGAGCTTTTATTTGAGTACCATTTTGTATTACGGAGCGCGAGCGCGCCGTATAGTGTTTTATTCAATGACCTATTTTCGTGTCAATACACAGCTTTTCCCCTGATTTAGGGAAAAACTGATCAAAAAAATAATTTAACATTCGAGCAGTAATTAACATCATTAACATCGGAGCAGTAATACTGATAAAAAAGATTGAGCTCTCAAAAAGTTTTTAAAACGATGAATATACCATTGCTTAACGATTGAATAATTTTCAAAAAAGTTTGATTATTGAAACGAAAACCTGATCTTCAGATAAAAATAATCATATATTCGGAAAGATCATAAAAAATGAAGCATTTTTTGTTTTTATGCCATCATCTGAATCGTTTTCCCCGTCGAGATAAATGCATTTAAAAATATAAATTCATGTACATGTTTTCGTTGTAATAATCAAACTTGTTTGAATTTTCTGTTTTAAAATCGTGAAAAAATAGCATCAATCGACAGGGGATTTTATGCTGAACAACTTTGCTAATTGAAGTTTGCGTAAAGAATTATTTTCTTCAATCAAAAATGCAAAATAAGTTTAAATTTTTGTATATTTAAACGAAAACTCTGCATAAATTTAAACTTATTTTGCATTTTTGATCGAAGAAAATAATTTTTTACGCAAACTTCAATTAGCAAAGTTGTTCAGACAAAAAATCCCTGTCGGTTGATGCTATTTTTTTTCACGATTTTTTCCGCAAAAAGTTCAAAAAAGTTTGATTATTACAACGAAAACATGTGCGCGAATTCATATTTTCAAATGCATTTATCTCGATGGGAAAACGATTCAGATGATGCCGTAAAAACAAAAGCCCCATTTTTTATGAACTTTCCGAATATATCATGTTTTCATATATTGTAACTGACTGGTCTGTTCTTTTAATAGGACTTCTAACAAAAAATATCTTTTAACTATATAGTTAAAAGATATTTTTTGAAGTGTCCATGGTCGAGGAACTGTCCGATCGATGAAGTGTCATATCGCCCTCATTAATTTTTACTATTCCTACAGCGTGTAGAATTGATATACACCCTCTGGGACCATTCACATATTATATCATACTTGCAAGGGGTAGTGGTGGGGGTAGTTACGTAAAATAAGATAAATTATGATATAGGGGAAGGGGCTGGCCTTAATATGATATCATAAATTAGACACTATAACTTTCGCCACGAATCTCGTCACGCTAACTGTCGCCATGTAACTTTCGCCACGATAACTTTCGCCACGATAACTTTCGACACGTAACTTTCGTCAATTTCGTTTAATAAATATATGTAGTTTCAGACTAATTGAGTTGCCTGATTTGCAATAAATATGTATATTAATATGAACGTGGCGAAAGTTATAGTTTTTTGGCAACGTGGCGAAAGTTATAGTGCCAAAAATCATGGCATAATTATATATTGTCTTAAAGAGATGGTAAGAATCAGGGACAAATCTTGGACAAAAAAATTTTTTTGCCAAAACAGCCTATATAGGGGTAAAATCATGCGAAAAATCGATTGTGTGCATTCCCGAAGCGTAAAAATGCTTTCTTGACCCTGGTTCAGGGAAATAGATGTGCGTATTAAAGCGAAAATCGAAAAATTTTGAAATTTCTCCCTCAAAATATATTTTTGGGGATAATTTCATGCGGAGAATCTATTGCGCGCATTTTCACATCTTTAAAATGCTTCCTTGATCTGATTTAGGGAAATAAGAGTGTGTATTGAAGCGAAAAACCAACATGTACTACTTTCCCTGAATCAGGGTCAGAGAAGCGTTTTCAAGTTTCGGGAGTGCGCACAATCAATTTCCCGCATAGAATTACCCCTAAAAATGATTATTTTAGAAAATTTTTTTTCGTGAAATAGTCCATAATTTATACTTCCCTTTAAGCGATTCGTGAACTTAATCAAAAACTTTTGATTTCTCATTTACTTGATATTTCTTTACTTCATTAAAGTAAAATTCATTAAAAATCAAAGAAAAAGGTACATAAAATTCACATAAACTTTTATTCATCGTTCAAATTTTTCTCATGAGTAAGTTGTAGCGCTAGAAAACTTTTACCTCTGTCAATAAGCGTTAGCTTAGTTGAAAAAATGTTAGACTTCTTAGGTTGGACATTGACATCGTTTCTCTCAATACTTTCAATAATAAACATATTTGTATTAATATTCACCACTTATCATGGCTTCAAAATTCGTCTATTTCATCGAAATTTTAGGTAATTTTTGTTATGAATTTTTAAAGAAAAAACCATACTTTCTAGATGTCTACAATTACAAGTTCTCTTCTCATTCTTTGTCCTTTCTATAGGTTGTGCTGTTTTCGTTGTCATGATTTTTAACGTCGGCGAAACTAATATAGGAACAGATTATTTTCTAATAACCCAAAAAATTATGCTCTATGGAGATTGCTCACTTCGTCCAATTTCATTCGCTTTTGTTGTGGAGAGAACTTTTGCCACGATTAAAAGCCAAGAATACGAAAAGAAATCTTATTTGTGGTTGCCAGTATTTTTAATTGTTTTAATAGTAAGTGAACTATAGATTTTTCATATAAAAGGGGGGGGGTCCGAAGTAGAGTCGAGTAGAAAATTTTTTGAATTTCAGGGAATCGATGTTTTAAAGCGAAAATCAAACATTTTCGGATTTTTATGAGAAAATCGTCTTAGGTTTTTCTAGGCAGGGAATCGATTGCGCGCACTTCCAAATCGTGAAAATGCTTTCTTGACCCTGATTTAGGGAAGGGATCGGTGTATTGAAGCAAAAATCAATCTATTTACGTAAAAGAGAGTTATATAAAGTTTTTTAAAACGCTTCAATACACTGATTCCTTTCCTGAGTCAGGGTCAAGGAAGCGTTTTCACGGTTTGGGAGTGCGCGCAATCGATTCCCTGCCTAGGAAAACCTAAGAATCGACGATTTTCTCATAAAAATCCGAAAATGTTGATTTTCGCTTCAATACAATTATGCCTTCCCTGAATTAGGGTGAAGGAAGCGTTTTCAAAGTCTGGGAATGCGCGCAATCGATTCCTTGCATAAAATTACCTCTAAAGGGTCATTTGTTAAAAAATTCAAAAAAATTTTCTGCTTGACCTTACTTTGGATCCCCCTTAAAAAATTTTTTATAGCAAATCATAACAATGTTATTAATTATGATTCTTTATTATTGTAGGTTTTAAAATAAAATTAAGTTTAAAAAAACTAAAATTTTTTTAGGGAATGTACATGTCTATATTTTTATATCAATAACACTAGCTTTCGACTTTTCTTCATTAGGGGTAGGCTTCATCTTTCATCAGTTTCTACTAAAAACATGTCTATTTAGTCCATTTATTTTCTTCGTTGGTGGAATAGAAGACTTAGAAAAATCTCGCTCACTTCAATTTTAACACTCACGCATCGATATCAAGTAAATATTTGATTTAAATCATCTTTAAAAGATTTTTCTGATTTTGAATCCAGATTCTGATTCTGGATCCTGATTCAGAATCCGGATTCAGAATCAGAATTTTGAGAATTTGGGATTTTGAGATTTGGGATTTTGAGTGTTAACCTTAAATTTCTGTTCGCAACTTTTATACATCATTTTTGACCAGCGTGTAGGTTTTCATATTCTCTAATTTTTCCAATTCTCTAGATTTTTTAAATTTTCTATTTTCCTAGATTTTCTAGATTTCTTCTTGATTCAAATAATTTTTTTTAGTTAACAGAAAATATTAGAGCCATGAATACAATACATCCTCTTTTATTAACTATAACAATTTTTAATTTTATCAGTATGGGATATGCTTTTATCTCTTTACCTACTGGTTTCTTAATAGAATATGTTGTAATAATATTTTATGGAGTAAGTGATTATAATATAGTTTATGGCCAAAAAATTCTCAAATAGAAATTATCCCATATCGCTCTATAAACAAAACTAATTTCACGCAGCCCCTCGCGTATGCGTACCGGTTGGTTTGTATACCACTGTTTTATCACACTCTCCACCGGTTTTAGGGGGTTCATTTTTTACAGAAAAATTGAAACGCTATAAATTTTGTCTAAGTATGGACTTTAAAATGATACACATGGTGAACCAAATTTTTGTTATGCTAAAAAATGATCAAAACTTTTAAAACTAAACGGTCTATTTCTTCACTCAGTTGTTTTTAATGTCCAATTGCTTTTAGATCATGAACACTTCGGTCATAGTTTGCTTAATTTTGATGCTAAAAAAGGACGAAATATACCGCCAAAAAATTTTATACCGTCTTCCATTAGTAGAGAAAATCATTAATAGAATAAATGGAAAGAAAAAGCTCACAAAAGTAACGAATGTCGATGGCCAGAAAATTATCCATGTTATAAATGATGATCGATATTTTAACATGCTTAAACAAGCATGGAAATAAACTTTTTATTTTTATTTGATCGTATCAATCATACGGGTTTCAATAAGTTAAAAATGGATTTTTCGCAACAATTTAACTTTAATTATGTATTCATGGCTTTTATAAAAATTTATCTTTGCTGCTTATAAACGTATAAAACACAATTTTTAAATGTCAATTTCATATTTATACATAGAAATCGTTTTACAGGGTGATCCACGGGGTTCTTTACAGCACATTTTTGAAGATATCTCAGCTTCCAGACAAGATCTTTCGAAACGGTTTTTTAGGTTGTGGGGATGGCGGTAATTTGGGACAAGTTCAAAAAATTTAAAATTTGAATATAAGAAAAATTAAAATTTTAATTACAAGATTTTAAAAATGAATTTCCATTTTTTCTAGTGGTCCAATTTGTTTAAATTTTTACATATTCTGAAATAGAAAATTTTTTCCTACAAAGTTGTTAAAAAAATTTAAAGGGGGGGGGGTGACTTTTACCACTTATTCTCGGTGAAAAGTTTT
Source organism: Acrobeloides obliquus (assembly GCA_034698545.1). NCBI lineage: Eukaryota > Metazoa > Nematoda > Chromadorea > Rhabditida > Cephalobidae > Acrobeloides > Acrobeloides obliquus. Next base: position 12,027 of record JAQGBS010001680.1, read on the forward strand.
TTTTATAAAAATGACCCTATTGGGGGTAATTTTATGCGAGAAATCGATTGCGCGCATCGAAAAATTCTGAAAAAATTTTTCGGGAGTCAAAAACCCCCAAAAATAATTTTGTTGGATTAAAACTTACAACCCCTAATTTTGACGCATTTGTTTCAATTTTTTGACCCCCGAAAAATTTTTTCCGAATTTTTCAATGCGCGCAATCGTTTTCTCGCATAAAATTACCCCCAATAGGGTCATTTTTACAAAAAAAATTTTTCACCAAAAATAAGTGGTAAAAGTCACCCCCTTTAAGATTTATTTATTTTAGTAAAAATATGAATTTGACAACAGTGAGATTCGAACCATCGACCTGTTAGGTATAAACCGACGCACTACCATTACGCCACGAAAACAAACTATTTATGTATTTATATTTATATATGAGCTTGCGTATAAATTTTTGTAAAATTTTCACGAAAATATTAAAAAAATTTTTTTGACAACTTTGTAGGGAAAAATTTTCTCTTTCAGAATATGTAAAAGTAAAAAAATTGAGCCACTGGAAAAAAATGAAAATTCATTTTTAAAATCTTGTAATTAAAAATTTTAATTTTTCTTATTTAAAATTTTTTACTGAATTTGTCTCAATTTATCCTCCCCCTACTACAACCTAAAAAAACCGTTTCGAAAGATCTTGTCTGGAAGTCGAGACACACGTATACAAACACCCCCCAAAAATTTTGACTTTCTGCGGGCCAAAAAACATAAAGGGGGACCAAGGTGTATTTTTCAATTTTTTCAAAAATTTTTCCAAAAATCACTTTGGTCCCCTCTTGTATTTTTTCGAAAATTTTGGAAAAAACATAAGGGCGATCAAGATGATTTTTTTTTTGATATTTTCAAAAATTTTTCCAAAAATCACTTTGGTCCCCTTATGTTTATTCTCGCCTTATGTTTATTTCTCGTCTCGCCGATTTTTAAAAAAAATACTTTTTTAAACTAAAAATACTTTAAAAAATTACAATTTTTGTTGAAAAAATAGAAAATTTTTGCAGCTCGGGCAAAATGTTTTTTTTTTCAAAAAATCAACGTAAAATCAGGTTTTTGAGTTTCTGAGCCAGCAAAATATTTTTCGTTTTACGAGATTTGGCCTGGGACCAAGTAAAAAAACAAAGTAGGGTATTGAAGATAATTTTTAAGGCCAAACGGAGATGCAGGTGGGAACAAAATTTTTTTCTAGAGGCACTTCTTGGAATTGTTGACCCCTCGGGGAGCAGGATTTTCTCAAAAATCCTAATTTTTCGACAACTTTTTCCACGAAATGACCTTTTTAAAGGTTGCACACTATTTCAAATGCTCACATATGTTTCTTTTGCATTCAAATTTCATATTACATACTCAGTTTGCCTAGTGCAGCAGGAAGTTTGAACTTTTGAGATATTGTCTCTTATCATTTGTTTAACAATGTTCAGACAATGTGTCTTAAGACTTTTTTATTATCAAATGAGTGAGCTAATAAACTAACAATAGCAAGTGCATAACAAAAAAGATCCTATTGCTGTTCGACTCAGTCTTGATGTTATTTAGAGTTTTTCAGCCCACTAAAATTACAACATACATATTGAGGAGTGACAAATGGAAGCATCTTTTCACACTCTGTATACTCATGGCTCAAGGCTTTTAATTTGCGGATTTTATTGTTTGCATTCGGATGAAATTCTACATTATTTTTAATAACAAATTTGAGTTGAATCCAAGATGAATTGTCGCGGGTTTTTAATTATCGTGAGACAAAAATAAACATCTTTTAGAAGAATCCATCAAAATTTTAATAAATTTGCATATTACTAAAAATTGTATTTTCCTTTATAAGATTTGATTCAATTATTTGAAACCCTTATAGATCGATTTTTTCTAAGTTTTATATACCAACTCTTTCATTATTTTTAAATTTTTTGTGGAATTTTTCTTCGCCTTATGTAATCTTTTAATATTGAACGACAAATGTCTGATCTGTTTGTTTTTTGTAGTATATGCAAATTTTGATAGAGTCTTCTTAAAGCTGTTCAGTTTTGTCTCACGATAGTTTTAAAAAAACCGCGTTGAAAATCTTGTCGGGAAGCTGGAAAATTTTCAAAAAGCACCTTTGTAGAACCTGTTGGACCAATTTGTCTAAATCACTCTTCAATTTGGAGATTTCAGCTTATGATTTGAATTTAGTTCCTTTTTACAATGACAATGGGTTTTAAGCATAGACTTTCCATAACTATATCTAAAGATGATTATGAAGAGAAATTTAACATTCGAGGAAAGAAACATCCGCTTATTTTATTGTTGAAACTTTCTGGTTTATATTTTGGAGAAAAGAAGGATGGAAGATTTTGGTATTATTTTGGGATTATTCGAGCTTGTATTATTTGCTCGATTTGTAAGCTTAAGCAAATCTTCTATCGAAATTTGCATATTTAGCTGCCTATCAAACCTGTTTTATCGCTTATTATCTTACTACTAGACATCAAGATCAAAAAACTCCTAGTTATATCTTTATTTTCAGTTGGGCTTTACAAGCCAATTTATCGATGGTAAAACCCTTTTTTACATACTTTTCGAGAAAACCGAGCTTTGGGTGTCACAAAAAGTTTGTAAGTATACTTATTTTGATAATGAATTTTATCGTTTTTTAGTAAGATTCGATTTAAATTTCCTTTAACAGAGTTGTAGAGCTTGATTTCTTCTACAATTTTCTTAAAGGACCAGTCCAGTAATTTACAACCATATGAGAAAATGAAATATGCGGAAAGATCATGAAAAATAAAGCATTTTTTGTTTTTACAGCATGTTCTGAGTCATTTTAGTTTTTGAGATAATTGCGTTTGAAATTTTACATTTGCGTACAAGCTCTTCGTTGTAATACACAAACTTTTTTGCGGAAAATCGATTTTTACATCATTTTAAATTTTCATAGAATGAACATTGTAACAACTTTTTATA
>JAQGBS010001681.1:0-14993 GCA_034698545.1 Acrobeloides obliquus
ACGAAATTTTGACCACTTGAAGTTACTAGTGTAGTTTTCTGGACAAAATTTCCGACACATATATCCGAAAGAATAAAACTTACTTCACTCTTTGCATATGTCCTGACGATTCTTTGAATTCGAGCCCGCGGTTGTTTGGAAAGCTTCTAAAACATCAAGAATTTTATTAAATCCATAAAAATAAACAAACTTGTCAATCGTTTTGCAGTTAATACGATTTTGGTCGTCTAAGCCAAAGCGAATAGGATCACTATCTTCCGTTTCTTTTATAAGGACTACTGGCATCTGAAAATAAATCCTACATTAATTAAAGAGAGTTGTTGAAGCGCCTAGAACCGAAACGCGATAAAAGTAGAACGAGTTAAGATAGATCAATTTTACTATAGTAACACGGGAAAATGCAGAGTTTGCTAGACAAAAATTTGTCGGAGAAAAATTGATGCATAACGCCAACAAAAAAGAGCGCTGCTTTCAAAGTGTATAAATAAGGGGTTGATTATTGCTCAGTGGAAGAATTCGCAGAGAAAAGACCACTGCGAAAATTATATGAGAGCGGTCATGTGATGTTTCGAAACTTGATATTTCGAAACGATTATAGAGTTTAAAAAAATAAGGAAAGTTGATGTTTCGAAACTTTTTTAGATACAGTCGAATCTCTATTAAAACCCAAAAAACTCGTTCAGATTTGGAGTTTCCATGGCCGATTCTTCAAGAAAATGTGGTTAACCCATCAAAAATGTCAACAAAATGACCGAGATCATAAAAAATTGAGATTTCCTATGAATTTTTATTTTACTTTGCAAAAAACTTTGGCTCCAAGCAGAATTCAAACCCGCGAACTTTGTGACTAATAAAGTTTCGAAACATCAACGCGGTTTCGAAATGTTAAAAAATGTCAAGTTTCGAAACATCAATCAACCGGGAAAATGGCGTTGACACGCGCTAACAACACGTTGGCGCGTGCCAACGCCGGTTTGCGCCAACGGCTTACAGTGTTTTTTGAGGCACTAGGTACGAATTTACTTTACTGTAAATTAGGTTCCGATCCTAATTTACACGGAACTAGTTTACGGAATCTTATTTACAAGAAACTAATTTACGGATCTAATTTACGAATTTGAAGAGTTATATCAGAAACGTTAAATTTTGCTGATTTTGAGTTCTAGGGGATTTTCGCGGTCAAAAAACACGTTTTCGAGCGATTTGAGCCGCTTCGAGCTCAACCGAGTTATGGCGATTTGTAAATTATATTCCGTAAATAAGATTCTTGTAAATTAGATTCCGTAAATTAAACTCGTAAATAAGATCCTTTGTAAATTGGTAAATTAGATTCGTTCCTAGTGCCGTTTTTTGCACTGGCGCGCCAACGGGTTATGAGCACCCTTAAAAATGTCCTTTTTATTCGATTAAATTGTTCGTGTCGAACTGTGGACATTTTGAAAGTCGAAAACGATTTGTTTCCTCTCGAAATGTGCAAAAATAGGACTAACGATCGATTTCCGCACTTGATAAATACTAATTATGCATGAAAAATACAACAGCAAAAGCAAAATATTTCCCTACAAAAAGAATAAATAGCAAATCTTGTGATAAACAACTCAAAATATCCAAAAAGAAGGAATCTTTTTCGCATAAACAAATCTTTTATGCAGTTAGTCTATTCCAGTCCTAAAAAGGCTAGAAACAGTGCAAAACTATCAAATTTACTATTCTATCGATTTTTATCATGAAATATGAAAATTGGAAAAAAATCTTTGAAAGTTGGAACGCAGTTCATTGACAGCTCTGATATCAATAAACTTATTTTCATTTCATGTTCACATATCGCAAAAGATTACCCTTTGCTCATTCATATTCGCCTGTATATTAAAATGAAAATTCGAATTTTGCATGTCTGTTGTTCTGGCTATTTCAATCAAATTGTTCAACAGAAAAATAGTAAATTTAAAACTGTAGACTTTGTTGTTTATTTGTATATAAATATGTCTTCGGATGATGAGCTTCCAATTTCACCAATTACACCTGGTTCAGAGCTCTTACTTGAAGCAAACGAGGTAAACCACGATTGTTAGAACAATGTTTGAAAATTTTTAGAAACTTCAAATTATTGAATGGAGGCATTTGGACACATTCAAATTTATCCCGTTAACTTTGTTTAATGCAGCGGCGGTTCGATCAGCAGTCTACCCATTGACCGTCATTCGATCACGGCTGCAGCTTCAGAAACAAAACAGTGTCTATAGAGGGATGACACATGCGCTGAAGAAAATTTATCAAACGGAAGGGATCAGAGCACTTTATAGGGTAAGTTTCGGTATATATGTTGTGGCTTTTTTGAAAATCGGCTTTTTTTGAACGGTTCAAATCAAGTCGGCTTTTTTGAACCGTTCGAAAATAATTAGGCTAAAGGAAAATTCTCTGGATAAACCACCGAAGTCTGGTCTGGTCCAACGCAGTCCTTCATCAGGTAATCTGTTTTTTCTTTAGTTTTAATTGAAGGCAAAATCTTTTTTAGCTTGATAGCCCATGGAATAAACAAGATCTGGGATTGGATGAATTTTATGTCGATCAGCGAATTTCCTGGGCCTGGGTCCCATACCGGAGAGCGGATTCGTGATGAAGTCGAACCCTTTGAAATTCTGGAAAACCAACGAAAATGCGTTTACATTTTTATCAATAGCTGCGCGCCGCTACCTCTCACCTCCGGCCACAAGTGTTGCAGGTGAAGGAATGTTTTCAACAATTCGAGATGCGTTTTCATACCAACGAATGCGATTCGCCCAAGAAAGGCCGAGATGATCATTTTCCTGCATTGAAATCTTCCACTATTTAATTATAAATATTGAAATTCAATTCAAAAAACGGTTCAAAAAAGCCAATTTTCAAAGAGCCACAACATACAAGGGGGCAAAAGTCTTCGCCAAGGAGCAAGGTTATCAAATATTTTATTCTTGGCGAACACTTTTTGCCCGTATGCGAGGACTTTTGCCTCCCCCTTGTACAGGGTGTGCGGAAATTATCCAACCCACCCCCATTCGCAAGTTAGGATACTTTTTGCCATAACTTTTGATAGGAACATCTATACATCATGATCTTGGTGTCATTTTAAAGTTTAGAACGTGAGCTTTAAAATGACACCAAGATCACGATGAATTGATGTTTCCATAAGTTATGACAAAAAGTATCCTACATTGCGTATTGGGGGATAATTTCCGCACACCCTGTATGGTTTTAATTGGGCTTAACTATTTAGGGCTTCTGGGTAACTTTGCCAAACTTGTCAACCTCGTTAATCTATTCAACTGCATATGAACGACTTCGTGATTTCCTCAATACACGATTCGAATTTTCCCATCCCTCTGTAGTGTCGGCTCTAGCAAGTAGGATGTTGTGATTCTGTAAACATTGAAAAAATTTCACAGGTGGTCCATCATCCTTTCTTACTCAGTTAATATTTGTGCCGACGGATGTTATTTCTCAATATATGATGATTTATAACAAACCCGAGTCTTTTATGGGTGGCTCTAGTTCGAAGAATTTTGCCGTTATTGATTGTATAAAGGCTGATAAAAGGCAGAATTTGATCACATTAAAAGTTATCAAAGCTATTTATAAAGTGGATGGATTCTTTGGATTTTACAGGTGCGTTCTTTTTCGCTAATTTTTGTGTGTTTAGTAATGCTCAAGTTATAAAAAATGACAACCTTTGTCGTCTGAAATAAATTTGCGAAATTTGATCATGATATAATTTTTTCGTAGTGACAATGGGAGCAAGTTCCCCCTGGTTGCCGCCACCTAAAATTGACTAAACTCGGCAAAAAATTTTTATTTTCTTCCGAAAATTACTCATTTAGGGTTAATTTTATGCGGGAAATTGATTGCGCGCACTCCCGCAACCTAAAAACTACAGAAAAATGGTAAAAATTCGCCAAAAACGACCACGGAGGGATGCATGAGGGGATATTTGTTCATTTCTTTGTTCATTCTCGTCATTCGATTTTCTCATTTCTTGAGAAAATCGAATGACGAGAATGAGGGGGAACTTGCTCCTGACAAATTTGTCCGACCGGATTGGTCTTTCAAGTTGCATATAAAATTTATTTTAGAGGATTTTCAACTTCATTGATACTATTCATCCCTCATTCTATGATCTTCTGGTCGTCTTATTATCAAATGCTATCGGGTGTGAAATATGCCCATGATTGCTGGATTCATGGTGATTTTGATAGATCAAAGCACACGAGTAGTGGAAATTTATTAATGCTACAAGCGATTGCTGGATTATTGGGTGGTGTAACTGCAGCCGTTTGCACAAATCCTCTTGATGTGCTCCGTGTTCGAATCCAGGTATGAAAAAATCGAAGCTATTGTGGATCAGGGGGATCATCTCAGGGTCAAAAATCGAAAAAAAATTTTCTAAAATTTAAAAAAATACATATTTAGGGGTAATTTTATGCGAAGAATCGATTGCGCGCGTGAAAACCTTTGTTTCACCCTTAAAACTACGTATTTTTACCCATATTTTCACATTTATTGACTTTAAACTTAATTTTTTTGAATTTTTGCTGATTTTTCAAAGGTTCTTACGCTTTGGGAATGCGCGCAATCGATTTTTCGCATAAAATTACCCCTAAATATGCCATTTAAAATTTTTTCGATTTTTGACTCTGTGGTGATGGTTGACTGTCCCCCTGATCCACAATAGCTCCAAAAAATCTCTTTTTTCCAAATCTAAACTTTAGATCCATCGTACGGGTTATTGGGAAACAATTCGTCGTTTGTGGAAATTCGAAGGCTTTAGCATGTTTACCAAAGGTCTAGTCCCGCGAATGATTGCTCATGGAACTTATTCGTTTTTACTCATGTTAGGTTATGAATCTGCAAAAAAATTGTCTGTGCTTCCCGAATATCGCCATCTAGTTGTTTGGTAGTACATACTATTCAATTATATTAGATTTTACTAGATTATTAGACCTTTTATAAGCCATAGTCACATTTTTTTGGTCGTTTTTTTGTATTTATTTTGTCTTTCTATTTTTTTGAAGACTTTACTTCAAATATTTTTCGGAATCCTGTTAGTATGTTTATATGTAGTCTCTCCATTTAAATAAAGAGATCCTTAAATTTTCTCATGATCATAGTTCTCAGGTGGAGGATCTTTATTGTTCTGAAATGAAATGAGTTTAGATTGATATTTTGGAGCTCTTCTCCTTGGGGAGACGCAATCAACAGGATTCCAAAAACTGATATCAGGGGGGAAGTCCGGGGAAAAACATCCAAAAGTCCGGGGACAGGCCAACAAAAGCTCGGGGATACCCGACAAAATTCGGGGACACTACCCCTGTCGGATTTGCGTTTTTTTATTGAAAACATCGACAAATCTAACAGTGGTAGTGTCTCCGAACTTTTGGACGTTTTCCTCAAACTTTTGCCCCTTGATACTTTTTTGAAGAAAATTTTACAAAAAAATATCCCCTAGGGGTAAAATGGAAATTTAGAACATAAGCATATTGCCAACGTGTTCCTCTTAGGAAATTACCCCTAGAAGAATTTTTGCATAAAATTACTTTGGAATCCTGTCGATTGTGTCTCCCTATGGGAAAGGGCTCCGATATTTTTTGTTCATGTAACGATTTAGAATTCCGTTTTACATTAGAGTGCCATCACCAACTGGGTGGTGATTAGGTCATTGGGTGATACCACCCAGTGGGTGATTTGGGTAATGCCACCCATGGGTGATCACCCATTGAGTGATTGGCATCCATTTCCTGTTGTGATTTGGGTGCCAATCACCCAATGGGTGGCATCACCCACTGGGTGGTATCATTCAATGACCTAATCACCATTCAGTGGGTGATTCACTCATGGATGATGTCACCCATTGAGTGATAGTTGGGTGCTATCATCCATTTTTTTGCCTCCTGGTGACGGTTTAGTCCCCTATTGTTTCCTTTTAAATCTAAACTCATGACCTTGTAACGCCGGTAATGTAAAACGGCAAAACTATTTCTTGCATCTAAAATTTAAACAACTTGTCAATAAAACTTTTATAAACACTTTTTAACGTTGTTTTTGTTTATATGCTAAGCATTTATTTTCCACTGTGACGACCGATTTGTGAATATATTGTTTAAAAATAGATGGCTTCTCCAATTTCAAGGTTTAATCGGGTAAATCAATGGTTGCTTTTTGCTAGACAATGGAGTGTTATTGATGCAGCGCACCAGGTAATCTTTTTTTGAACAATTCCGATTTGAAATTGGAGTTAGGGGCTTGTAGCTAGAGGAATGTTTGTTATTAGCTACTTCCTTATCTCCTGTATGAGGGAACAGGGCTGCCAAGATCCCAAAATCGGTATATATCGACGATTTTGGTACTAAGTCATTCTTTACCGTTACGGATTGTCCTTACCGGTTAAGGGATAACTATCCTGGCCATTCTACATTTGTTCACAAAAAGTGATTTTTTACAAAGTTTGTCATGATCTTCATATCATTTTTGTAGAACATCACTTTTTATGAAAGTATTCCTGTGATGGAGAAACTGACTACAGATCGGTAAGGAAAGACCGGTAAGGATCAACCGTAAGGATAAGGGATGACCTAGTGCTACGATTTCGATACCGAAAATGGCCATTTTGAGCGGTTTTGGGATCCCGAAGCCGATATCGATTTTCGATAATTTTTCAGAAAATTTTGAAACAAATTTAAAACATTCCAGAAAGATTTTTCATCGAAATGACCAAATTTTTTTTCTAAAATTCTTCTTTGGACATTTTTAGAGAAATGGCTGAATTATCTGTAATTTTTTTTGAAAATTTTTAATTTTTACAAGGAAAAATATTAAAAATACCGATACCGAAAATTGGGATGCCGAAAAAAATTGATTTTTGATATTTCGGGATCCCGATTTGCGAATACCGATACCGTTTTTACGATACCAATTAAGAAATATTGATATTGATAGCCCTATGATGCTAAATCTCATGAATTTTCGTAAAAACATGGGAGTTCCCTCTAAAAATATATGAGTTCTTTGGTGATTTTTCAGATGGTCAAAACATGAGTTCTGTTTTTTCCGAGATTTTTTCCATTTACGGTTCTGATCTTGATTAATAGCAAATTTTGCGCAGATCTCGGACTGCACATCTCTGTGTTTGTTTCATACTTTAGTATAACCTAAAAAACGTTTTTTCTTTATAACTTTTTTCAGTTAAATTTTCATAAAAAGATATTTATGCCATCAGATTCGTCATAAAAAATGGCGTGAAAAACTATACAAAACTTTGGTGTAAAACTTTAACCTCGTCGAGAAAATTGAAAATAAAAATGTTTTTTCTTTTATAGGATGCAAAAGAACTTGGAGTTAAAGTTGCTAGGCATTTAGCTGGGAAACATAAACCTATATGGCACCCAGAAACAGATTGTGGAGACCATGTTGTTGTGATTAATTGTAAAGATGTTGCTATGCATGGCTTTGATTGGAAACATACACTATATCATTTTGATAAGGTAAATTTTGGTAGAGCTACTTTGGCTCTTATACTCCCAATTGAATGTGGTCTAAAATCGAAAAATTTTATTATTTTTCGAAATTTTCTTTACCCCTAATGAGGTCATTTTTGAGAAAATTTCGAAAAATAAAATTTTCTGATTTTAGACCAAATTTTACGGGGTAAGAGCCGACAGTAGCTCCATTTTTTGCTTTTTTATTCATTGCTTTTTAGTTGTACCCGAAAGCTAGAGACGACATTTATACTTGGCAAATCCACGAACATGATCCGTGCCGAATTGTATGGATTACCACTTACAGAGCACTAGGAAATAACCTGATTAGACGGTCGCATATTGAACGATTGCACTTGTTTCCGGATGAAGATATGCCAGAGTTTGTAAAGAAAAATATTGGCAATCAGGTTAGTGTACAAGGAGGAGATGGTTGAATACAATTGTTGTTTTTTATAGCTTAAACAAATAATACCGGTTGCAAGAAAATCCACGGAATATACAGAAGAAGGTAGATTTATCATAGGGAGGAGAAAGTTAGGGGCTTGTGACAAAAGTTATGAGAATAGGAGTTGTTGATCGGGATTGTACCTATTCAATTATCCAAATTTTTGCTTTAGAAAGAGCTAAATTTCCTCGCATTGTCAAATTCCCAGAAGATCATATTTTGGATTGGCATGCTCCGATTGTTGATCCGGGTGCTTGGAAGAAACCACGATATAGAAAACCAAAGAAGCTCACAACTGGCAAAAAATAGATATACCTCATTTTGTTGTTATTATTGTGTTCTATTTTTTATTACAACTATTTATAAAAAAAGAAATAGCTTTTCTGGCGTTTTTACGTTTTATACTTATTGATTTGTAATGTTGTTTGTCAAATTTTAATGTTGTTTAGATATGATTTGTACGTTGCGTCCATTTGCCATATTTTGCCGAAATGCTTTGATGCCAACAAGTTCTACAGCTTTAATGCAGGGTATTCAATAGGATCAATTTACTCATTTCTTTTTTAGTGTCCAAATTTAGCGAGTCAACCTTATCCCACCTGGAATATGAAGCGGTGTCAGAAGAAACTTTGCAGAAATTAACTGGATATCTAGATACGTTACCAGATTGGTTGGATACGCATCCGAGTTATGATATTTCTTATGCGATGGGTGTATTAACGGCTCAAATTAGTCCGGAAGTTGGCACTTATGTCATCAATAAACAAGCTCCTAATAAACAAATATGGCTATCGTCTCCTATTTCTGGCCCTAAGAGGTATTGGGGTTGTTCCATAATTTTCTGAATTTTGACCAAAAAATTTCTAACCCATATAGGGGTAATTTTATGCGAGGAATCGATCGTGCATATTCCCGAAGCGTGAAAATGCTTGCTTGACCCTGATTCAGGGAACAGGGTAGGTGTATTGAAGCAAAAATTAAAATCCGAAGCTCGAAATTCATGTAAAAAATCCGGAAAGTTATGGAACAACCCAATACTTGATATTTCGGAGATTTTATAAAGAGCTCAAATAATGGTTTATTTTTTAAGATACGATTGGGTCAACAACAAATGGATCTACAATCATGATGGGGTATCCTTGCACCGGCTGCTCGAAACCGAATTTTGTCAGATTTATAAGAATGATAAAATTGATTTTGTTCATTTAGAAGAAAGATAGCCATTATTGTAGCATGCTTATAAATAAAATATTTTTATTTTGAATGTCTTATCGAAGGTTTTTTACTTTGTGTCTTACTTTTTCTTCTTAACCATGTTTATAAAATTGCCTACTATTTCTTTAGATGGCATCAGCGAAGCTCGCAAAGTTACTCTCTCGTAGATATTATTCTGTAGGTGTAAATATGAATGCATGGCAGATTGAGCAGTTTTGTGCCCCATTGGTTTTGAAACAGACTTCGATTCCAGAATTAACCTCACCTAATCAGCTGCTGATAAAAGTCAAGGTATTATATCAGTCTTTTCATCTAGAGCAGGGATAACCGAAACCATATGTTTGAATAGCCGATAAAAAACCGTAACCGAAAGAAAAATAACTGATCGAAACTGTAACCGATAGTTAAAACAACCGTATACGAAACGCAGTTCTATTCTGATTTTCAGGGTCAAACTATGACTAAAATTTCCTATTTTTTCACCAAAGTGTCCAAAATTTTCCATTTTTCTAACGAAAATTGTAATTTTCAGCTTAAAAACGGCCGTTTTCCAACAAATTTTGTCAAAATCAAATCGAAAACAAAACGAAAAAAGCAAATAACCGTAATCGAAAGAAAAATAACTGTAACCGATGGGTTGAAAAACTGATAAAAAACCGTAACCGATAGCTACCAAAAAAGACCTTAATCGAACGATTTTTATCGGTTATCCCTGCTGCTCTATTTTCATCTATAGTGAAAATATAGCCGGATAATTTTTAGGCTTCAAGTGTAAATCCTTTGGATATTGTAATGCGAACTGGGTATGGAAATACAATTCTATCTACATGGAAACAAGTGGAATCGTGTAGTACGCAGCCGGTCGACCGCCTCCCTTTAATTCCCGGTCGTGATTGTTCGGGTGAAATTGTAGAAGTTGGTGGGAATGTGCGGGACTTTAAAGTTGGAGATGAGGTTACGATTTTTTGTGTAGCAATAGTGACTTTTTTGTAGGTCATAGCCGTTATACCTGGTCACTGGCAAGGAGCTCACGCCGAATATGTTGTGACTAATTATGATTGTATTGCACCGAAGCCCAAGAGTGTTAGTCATGTTGAATCAACGGCTTTGCCATTTGTGGCTTGTACTTCATGGGCGGCACTAGTTACGGTATGGAAAAATCTTCCCCCGTCATGATGTAGGACTCCGGAGTTGTGTTACCACGAAGTTTAACTGTACTTGCCTTATGGGCCTAGTTTATGAGAGGAAATTACGAATAAACTATTTATTTTTCGGAGCTACAACTCCGAAAGCGTGGGACAATCGCTTACTTTATGGTAAATAAGAATTACGTTTTTAGTTTGCTCGAATGGATCCGAGAAATGTTTTTAGTCAAAAAGTGTTAATACATGGCGGTTCCGGTGGTATTGGCAGTGCTGCAATTCAAATGCTTCGTGCTTGGGGTTGTGAAAAAGTAGTGGCGACATGTCCTTCTGATTGGTAATTTGAGAGCACCACAAAATTTTATGTTTTTTATAGCAAAGCATTTATCCAACAACTAGGTGGTGTACCTGTCGACTATAACTCTCCGAATGCAAAAGACGAAATTATTGAACATGGACCATTCGATGTCATATTGGATTGTGTTGATACGGAGTTGAGCCGCTGGTAAGCCTTTCCTACCAATTCAAACTTTTTTGTGTAAGTCCTATTTTTTTCTAGGAGTGATAACGTATTAGGAGTGTGGAGGAACTCTGTACATGTCTCAATAGTTAGTCCATTGTTGCAAGACACCGATCGTTATGGCGTGTTCTTCGGTGTTGCATCAACACTGTTGAAGTCTGCTTTAAGAATTTATGAGGTTGGTGGTAGTACTTTTTTAAAGCATTTAAAAAAAGTATTTAGCCCGCAATACGAGGACGAATTTTTACATATGCGTTCTTCATGCCAAATTCAGAATGTCTTCATCAGATTTCGCGATTTATCGATGAAGGAAAGGTTAGACACTATTTATTTTTTAAGTATCGAGGGCTGAGCGCTCGCGGTTTCTCCGAGAGTGACTCTATCGAGAATTTCTGACTCCGAATACGTTTTATAAGTGTGAGTGACTCATTCAAAAGCTCCTGTATTTCAATTTTATATGCAAAAAAAATTAAATTCACAGGACAACACACACATTACATGTTTAATGTAGTAGGATAGAATAAACTCATCTTTTAGATCAAACCGATTGTAGAAAAAGTCTTTCCATTTTCTGAACTGCCAGAAGCTTATGAAAAGGTTGCCAAATTGCGTGGTGTCGGAAAAACTGTAATTGACTTTAGCCTTACGAAGTCTCATCAAAAAGACACTGCCACTGATAACAATATTGTGCCATAAAGATGAATCTAGAATTCTGAAAAAATTGTAGATTTCTAAGGGCCCCGCCACTAATTGCGTTGTGACAAGCGCTAATCACTGCACTAAGACGTCGCGCGATGCTTTTATTTTTAGGGTCAACGAATTTTCGAATGTGGTTTTCAGAAAGTTGTAGCTCACAAGAAGATGCATAAAAAATGTAAAAGAACACATTCGAAATTCTTTAAACCTGAAAAGTTATTCTAATTTTACAATAGCGACGCGCTGCGACGTCGCACTAATTGCAATTAGTGCAGTTGCGACGCGTTAGGAAATCGTCGCAACGAATTAGTGGAGGCCCTAAGTTATAGATTTTTGTTTTTTGTTGTATAGTTCGAATAAATATCTTCTTATATAAAACGTGGGAACTACAGGGTGTGCGGAAATTACCCAACCACCCCACGCAATGTAGGATACTTTTTGTCATAACTTTTGATAGGAACATCAATTCATCGTGATCTTGGTGTCTTTTAAAGCTCACGTTCTAAGTTTTAAAATAACACCAAGATCATGATGTATAGATGTTTCTATTAAAAGATATGACAAAAAGTATCCTACATTGCGTGGGGTGGTCGGGTAATTTCCGCACACCCTGTAGTATCAATTAGGTATTCCACTGAACGTGAAATTTTTCAGAAAATTGTTTTCATCATCTGGAATTGACTCCTATAGGGGTAATTTTATATGGGGAATCTGAATTTCACATTTCCGAGACCTGAAAATCTTTCCCCAAATCAAGAAAAGGCTATTTATATGACGGGCTTTGGCCACATTTTTGACAAGAATCACATGCTATACGTCATATAACTAGCCTTTTCTTGATTCGGGGAAAGATTTTCAGGTCTCAGAAATATGAAATTCGGATTCCCCGCATAAAATTACCCCTAGATATGGGGGTCAATTCCAGGTGATGAAAAAAAACGTGTAATTTCACGTTAGTGGAATACCTAATCGATACTAGTTCTAAAACGTGTAATGTACGTGTGTTTGTTTGTATGGACTAATTTTTTAAGGTACGATACAAACTTTGCTCGGTTTTACCAAGTATTAAAGGACGAAATAAAATTTTTGACACCAAAATCGAAGGGGTACTCCACTGGAAAAATTAAATAATCGATTTTTAACTTTCATTACGTAATGTTATTAGTTCACGGCGCAGTCAAATGTGCAAAAAATGGGGATGCATAAAATTCTGCTATAAAACGACTTCTTAAAACTATAGACTGGATTTTTCAAAAAACCGAGGGGAATACTCGGTTTAAAGAGGGGATGTCGATTGCGGCCCTATCTCCGAAAAAAATTTTTGCAGGAAAGACCCCTCTAGGGGTAATTTTGTGCGAGAAATCGATTGCGCGCATTCCCAAAGCGTGAAAACTCTTCCTTGATTCAGGGAAGGGATGGGTGTATTGAAGCGAAAATGTAAATTATTCGAATTTTAGCCGGAAAACCGGCTGTCTAAGGGTAATTTTATGCGAGGAATCGATTGCGCGCATTCCCAAACCGAGAAAACGCTTCTAAAACCCTCATACAGAAAACTTTATTCAGAATTTTCCTCTTCACTATCACTAAATACTAAAATTTGTTCTAGTTGATTGCAAACAACATCTAGGTATTCATCTTGCGCCAATTCAACCAGGCTCTCCTGGATCTTGTCTTCGCTTTCGTTCCAAGGATTCTTCCATAATTTCTTTTTTTCATCCATCGGTCCCTTTTTGATTTTTGTAACTTTCTCTCCCTTAGACTTAGAGAAACATTGGTAAACTTTGTTTGCATTGGAATCTCGCTGGGTAGCGCTTTTTATCAGTTAATTACAAATCAGGCACCCAATTAGGGGATATCATTATTCAAATCAGGTACCTCAAAACACTGCTGAGGGGGGGAGGGTATTGCACAAAAGTAAAAGTCACAAGTGCTAAGTAAAAGTGCAATTTTTCGAGGTATAGATTCACACCAAAATTGGTGAATCTACTTTTGGATGAACTTGATGATTCCCTAGAATCCACTACCAATAGAAGCCATGCATTGCCAAGCAAGGAAAAGTTGCTGGCTGCGTTACGTTATTACGCTAGTGGACATTTTTACTATTCTATTGTCGACACACAAGGTAAACATGGTTTTCACATGACTTTTTAAAGCTTATCACTTTAGAAAGATTGTTCTGGCAATACTACTGTTAGAAATTTAATATCCCATAAAAATTTTGACGTGATAAAAAAATTCTTTCGTGTCATACTTGTTTCTTATTCAAAAAACAAGTATGACACAGAAGTTGTTCTCTTTTATTCTTTTAAAAAAATCTCAGAAAAGTTTTGCAAAATAGTTTTTCTTAGCCGACTTTTCGGCTTGCATGTTGGTCATTCATTCAATCAAGGTTTGAATCCGGGCTGGTTTGAAAAATTTTTGCATTTTTATATAATTAAAAAAAAATGTTGGCCTTTATTTATTAATATAAGAAAATTTACAAAAAAATTCAATAGCTACAACCAGGCATGCTGTAGAGTTGGGCGAAACGAACCGATGATTTTAGCCAAACCGTGGAACTGAACCGCTAGTTTTTGAAAAAGGGTTCAAACCGAACCGCGAACCGATTCAATTTTATGGATTCGCCCAACTCTAGCATATAGGGGGGGGGACAGGAGATCTATATGAATATTCATTATCGGCTAGCCGATCAAGAATCAGGATCGATGTCACAGGATCGGCTAGCCTATCCGGAGTAATATACAGTGATAATCCGATACCACGCCCCTCCCCAAAATTCCGATACCACGCCCCACAAAATGGAAAGTTTTTCTGAGGGGCGTGGTATCGGATTTTCGGGGAGGGGACGTAATAACGGACTTTTGAGGGGGCGTGGTAATAGAATTTTGAGATTTTCTATGCTTTTTCATCGATTGGTTAAATGAATATAAAAAAATTGTATTTTAAACGAAAAATTTTTTGTGCTAATTTAAGAGGGGATAAGGTACAGTCAAACCTCGATAGCGCCCCCTTTTTTAGCTCAGACAAAAAGTTTTTGCTCAAAAAAATTTTTTTAGAAAATTAAGATTCTTGGTGAAAAATAAGTCAGATTTTTGGACTTTTTTTATTTAAAAATAATAATTTTATTACAATTTTGGTAAAATTCTTGAGTTAAAATGGGGGTAAACTTTGCAGCAGCACTTCCGAAAAAATTTTTCAATCGATTTTTCGCATAAAATTACCCCTAAAAAAGTCATTTTTGCTATTCTTAAACAAAAAAGTCCCAAATCTGACTTATTTTTCACCAAAAATCTTAATTTCTAAGAATGTTTAGTGTAAAAAAGTGATTTTCAACAAAAATTTTAAAAGTCGATTTACAAATTCGATTTTTCACAAAAAAATCAATTTTTCGAGCAAAATTAGATTTTTGAACAAAAATGGGATTGTTCAAAAACAATCAATTTTTGGGGCAAAAATTCGATTTTTCC
>JAQGBS010001682.1:0-14993 GCA_034698545.1 Acrobeloides obliquus
TTAAAACGTCCGACGTTCAAAACGTCGATATTGCCGACGTTTGAAACGTCGCTCATTCAAAAATTTAAACGTCACGTAGACGTTTGTGATAAACATCGACGTTGTTGGACACCACTGTCCCCCGCATAAAATTACTCCTAGAGATCTCATTTTTAGAAAAATAAATTTGCTAGTCCCAAAAAGCCACTTTTTTTAGCTCATTCTGTAGTAGGATTTGGGAAGGGGTCAAAAATTTTATATTTTTTTCCCCCTACCACGCAAAATCACAAATAATTTATGTTTAAAAATGCAATAATTGGACCTCCCCTAGGCGCAAATTTTCAAAAAATTTCAATCCCCCCTTTTCACCTATGGATGGAGGATAGAAGCAAGTGCTCACCCCCCCCCCCTTACCCCAATGTGCGTAGAGAGTGAGAAGTGGCAAAAAAGTCGGAAAAAATTCCTAGGATCCCTTGGCATAATTATTCGACCGTAAAATATTTTTTTAAAGAAATGCGGAACGATAGGAAACAGCTGCAAGGACTCTTCAACTTGCTGTGAAAGTTTATGTCTACAAGACACATGTCAAGTATCCTTGTAAAATATGTTCAGATTTATAAAATATATTTAGAATAATGGGGTATGTTATACAACCAATTCCAATTGTTTAGTAAATGAAGCCTGTTGCAGTAACACATGTGATGGTGGTATTTGTAAAGTAACTGAATAAAAATTAAAACCTATACCCCTTTCCCCATGTCCAGTGGCTTAGGCAAGGGGTATCTCTGATATGTATCCCCCTCCGTCTAGCTAGCCGATGGCACTAAAACAATAAAAGTTTCTATTATGTTGACGGCCGAAAGCCGGTGAAAAATTACATAAGAGCTTCCTTATGAGTTTGAAGTGATACCTCGCCAAATCAACTCTTCTCCCAATCCCCTTCTCGAGATTACATAATATTTGAATGGCCCCTAAGGCAGGATTTATACTTCCGTCGCGACGCGACAGTGTAGTTTTATGTCTCGCGACGCGTCGCAAGTTGGCGTTTATAGTCTGTCGCGCGATAGTACTTGGTTTGAAAAGACGTTTATCCATCAACAAGCTTCGGTGGTGCAGTGGAAAAGTAGCGACTTAGTGGTCACAAAGTCGCGGGTTCGAATCCTCTTGAGCCAAGTTTTTTACCACTCGTCCTTTTGTCGCGTCGCGCGACGTCGCAGGCTGTCGCATGACAACAACTATAAACGACATTGGAAAAATGGTTCGCACTATAAACATAATTGCTCTGAGACGCATCGGAAGTATAAATCCTGCCTAACTGGTGAAAGGCCCGGAAAACATACTAACCCCCTATGTTTTGATCGGTCTATGGCTGGCAAATAAAATTAAAAAAATCATAAGATATCTCTTATGATTTTTAATGGGCCAAAAATTACCCCCTCCCATCGCGATACTTCTCATAATTGTGGGGTGGGAGGGAGTTGAATTCACTCCCACTTATGCTATATACTCGTAGTTCAAATTTTTATAATCATTTTTAGTGCTCAAATAATGGCCAGCCTTGCCAGACCGATGATGGTTGTTGCAATGGAGTTACATGTAATTCTCAAAATTTATGTGGGGTATTTTTCATATACCATTAGAATTTTTTAATTCAAGTTTTAAGTGTCAAAATGCAAATCAAGATTGTTCCGTCGATGATGATTGTTGTGATAATCTTAGCTGCACAAGTGGAAAATGCAAGGTAAGATTAAGCCATCTTACTCCCCCCCCCCGAGCCACAGCAGTTTTTTGGTAACAATTGGAGGGATTTCGGAGTTTTAAAAATCGAGTAATGTCATTCTATTCAGCTCAACGAGACGAGTAAAACTAAATATATATTGTATAACAACATTAATGGATCACAGGGCCAAGTGGTTAGTGTGCAATAATTGCACTTATAGGTATCGGGTTCGAATCCTGGCCCGAATTTAAAAATGATCTACGACCAAAAATACTTATACGCAAAAATTTTTATGAAAATCGAAAAACTTTAATTTTTGACCGGAATTTGAACCCGTGACCTATAAGTGCAATCCTCGCACACTAACCACTCGGCCATGTGATTCATTCGCATATTGGTACAATATATACCTCGTTTTACTCGTCTCATTGAGCTGAATCGAATGGCAATACTCTTTTTTAAAATCCCTCCAATTTTGGCCAAACAAAACCGCTGTGGAACCCGACGAATAGATCCACCACCCTACAGATTAAGCCCACCGGACATGAGCCGCCAGGCTTGAAATGAGTTCGCCAATCTAAGACCTCATCCGTAACGAGCTTTGGTTCAATTGCTCTCCACTTTTAAATTGCTGAAGATTTTTCAAGAAGTAAATTTTAGAGCCAAAATGGTAAAAATGGATCTGATGGCAATCTAAAAACGAATCTCTTTCTAATGTCATTGTTTTTCTTAATCACTAGCATTTTTATTACAGCTTAGAGCAATTTTAATTGCTGAGCACCTTGATAACTTCTGCTTAAATAAAGACAAAATTCTTTCAGATGTTCAGGTTGTTCTAGGGGGGGGGGCAAGTGGTCAGTGGTCAGTGGTGTAGGCAAGAGAAGGGCAGGTGCCCCCACCCCAGAGGGCGAAATTTTAAAAAATCCCTACACATAAGGGTCTTTATGTTTTTTGGAAAAAATCGGTCTTTTTGGGGAAGTGCTCCTCTCCCAGCCGACCCTTCTGCCTATGCCACTACACATGGCCTTCCCCCAATTCCAAAAAATAAATTCTTTTTCCCTTGGTCCCATTATAATTTTTGAAAAAAATCGTTATTTTTACCCAAAAATGTAATTTTTTTTATACTAAAAATTTGGTGTGAAAAAATGGTATTTATCCACCTAAGCTCTTGATATTTAGGAATTTTTCAAAAGATTAAAATATTTAGAAACAGAATAGAATTGTTTTTTGAAGGTACAAAATAAATTCAAAGTATAGGTGATGCCCAGACATGTGCTTCTCATTTGTTTTACTTATGATATCGATTTAATCCATTTTTAATCAACATTGTATACTTTTAAGTAAAATCATAAAAACAGAATGCTATGTATTATAAGATTTAAAAATAGAAAACACAAGTTTTTTCATATTAATTTTCAAACGTGTATGTCTCTATTTGAAAATGCTTAAAATATTAGTGAAAATAATTGTATTCTATACATTGATTTTAATTTCATATTCACGTTTGCCTAATACATACAATGATTTCTACGCTAGGCACAAGTTATGGCCAATGGCGCAAATTTTTGGAAATTTGACGCAACCTAACCAGTTTGACAATAAAACTCATGACGAGAATTATATGAGTGAATGTTTTAATAGTTCTTAGGTATACTTCCACAACATAAGAGTGCAACCCACATACGCCAAAACCGACCGGAAAAATTCAAAAAATGTTTACCTTATATATTGGGCTGTTTCATAATTTTTGAGCTTTTCCTCAGATCGAAAATCAGCTTATTTTTAACCTGAAAATCATCATTCTAGAAAATTTTATACGAGAATCAATTACACGCATTACCGAAACATGAAAACGTTATGCACCTGATTTAGCCGATTTTCGCTTCATTACACTCATCACCAGGGTAGTGCCTGTGTTAGGGCAATTGTCCCCTATGATATCTCGAAGGCTACAGCTATGCTTACAATAAAAAGTACGTCTGATACGACCCCATCAAAATTTCAAATCGATACTCGGTGACCAATTTTTAACCAAAAATCGAAGCTCGGTGGCCCATTTTTAAACAAAAATTGACACTCAGAAGTCTTAAAAACCCTTCGGCCCGGCATTTACGGGGCTCAAACCCATGCGCCTATTAAGCATAGGGGGCCGAGGGGCCCAGACCCCGATGTGTTACGGTCTAGGGGTACCAGAATCCACAGGCCAAATGCGACTATGCCCTTTTCGGGATCTATATGTAATAATTCGTCTTTACAGATGGCTAAAAAACATTAACCCAGGATACATATTTCATGTTTACTATGGATTTTTCTTTATTTTCATCTGGATGTATTCGTCTTGGGCACCCGCATTACTTTATAGAATATCACAAGTTTTTCCGGGCACGAAATTTTTCGAAATGTTTAACAATCCAAAAAGGTATTTGGCTTTATTTATGGGTGTTCTATTTTATATGGAAGTGATTTTTACAAGTATGTAAATTTTATTTTTTGGTCGAAAAGTGCCATTTTTGCCAAAATTTTTTCCGGAATTTTGGCTACGCAGTGCGTAGCCAAAATTCCCGATTTGTTACAATTATTTACTTTTTTTAGTCCCCTTTGTGGGATTTATTTATGAACCCTATAACTCAACCGAAGCAATAAATTCCATCATCAGTGAAGAACTTGCTTATTCGAATTTTACTCTGTTATCACCACCAATTCTTTTCTCCGGTTGTGATTATACACACCAATGTCGGCTATTCCTAAAACTATCACCACCTTGCATTATCTTATTGGTAATCACACTTGGCTTAGTTGTTTGGATCGGCATGCCGATTTATATGTACAAAGCAAAAAGTCTCAAACAGACATCATCGAGTAAAAAAATCACCCAATTGAATATCACACTATTCTTCACACTTTTGGTTCAAATTACGATGATTCAGTTTACATGGGTGAATTTATTTTGGATTTTTGGTGGCCTGATTATATTCAGAGTCAAGAATGGGAGTTTGATAGTGCTGATTTACAGTTTTGTTCCATTGTTCTATCCAATTTTGGAAATTTCAGCGCTGATATATTTCATCAAACCATATCGGGTGTATGTGAAAAAGCTAGTTTATGGGAAATTAAAAAAGGAAATATTGGTAACACCTGCACAGAACTTAATAATAACCAATGCTTCCATATTGGTCTTTAAATCATCAAAAAATTTTAGCTAAGTATGGTCTACAGGGTGTTCAATAAAAAAGGGCATTTTTGCAATTTTTACGCTATTTTTTTCAAAAATTTTTCAAGTTTTTAATTTTCACTAAAATAATATAGGGGTAATTTTATGCGAGAAATCGAAGCATTGCCGAAAACGCTTCCCTGACCTTGATTCAGGTAAAAGATATGTGTATTGAAGTGTAAATAGGCTATATGGTCAAAGAAGAGTTTCAAGACCTGGCAATGCTCGCTGTACCACCTACTTTTCCGACCCCTGATTCATTTCAATTTTCATAACAATTATATTTTTTATTGTATTATATGTGAAGTTGATTTCAGCCTCTTTTTATTAATAGAATAAACTATTTTTTAATAAAAATGAAAAAATTGTTATATCATAATCCGAATTAGTTCGACTGGAAGGGCTCGCAATCAGAACGCATATCACTTGGCATACCATCTTTGCTCACAACTTACAAGGAACCGGCAAGTTGAGTCCGTAGAATTTTCAGAACAGTCATATACCAAAAAATTCCCCATAATTTTCTAAGACTTTTTTATTTGAGCATTTTTCCTTAGAGCGGAAGCTCGTGGTTTTATACTATAGCTAAGCTAATAAATTTGGCGCATGATAAACATGAACTTTTGGATATATATTTTTTTCTAAATAATGTTAAACCATTGGTCTCTAATAAATCGAATGCGTATGAATCATCCGCTCAGTTGTTCTCTCCAGAATTATCTATGTGACATTCTAATTGAGTGATAAGAGGGAGATGACGTTTTAGAATCCAAGATTGATAACTAGAACCACATTTAAGCATCATTTCATTGTCTTTATTGATTATTCCAAGCACAAGAATGGGAAATATTAATTCAAATGGACAAAAAGTATGATTTAATGTAGTTATTATTAAATTTTAATATCTCATCCTCTTTATTTTATGTTATAACATTTTTTAGCCACTCATAAAAATCAACGAAACATATGTTTCATATAGGAAAGTACACTCGAATGCACAAATTCATCAAAATTACGCAAAATCATTTTATATCAAATTGGATATTCATGTAAATAGATTTTCAAGACTGAGCGAAATTCGGTACATTTGCATAAGTAAGTTCACACTATTCTGGCTCTCTGTAATTTATTTTTTCATTTCTCTCATTTCCCTCTCTCCATCTTTCTCTCTGCTCCCTCCCTGCTTCCCTGCCTTCCTCCATTTCTCTTTCCTTTTCTCCTTTCTTCCTTCCTCTTTACCTCCTAGAAGAGGGCCCGAAAAATGGGACATGTCATTTTCATCGACCATTCTTTGTGAATGTTGGAGGGACAAGTCAGTAGCTGCCATATGATGATGTCGTCCCCTGCCCCGCCCCATCCCCGCCAAACAAAAGACTGTGAAATGTAAAAGCACCTTTTGATATATTTTTGACCGAATGCTAAAAAACATAAGAGCCCTTGTCTATACGACACATCCAAAATCCTTACGGGACTGGGGGCGACAAAGAAATAGCTGGGTCCCGATCATGGGACACATAAATATATTGAAGGAAAAATCGTGAAATTCATTTTTAATAATAATTTTTACGGTCACGGTCCCTATAACCCTACAACTATCTTGAGTGTGTCTTTTGACCTCTTCCATCCACAATCTCTTTCTATTCCACCTTCATAATTCCCTCAATCCGTCCTTGTTCTCCTCTTATTTCCGGCACCCAGACATTTGCATATCCACCAAAAATTTACCACCAGTGCAATTGCTTGCCTGGTTTTGCCTTGACGTATCTTATCCGAATCTAAACAGCTCTTGTTGGAAAATTTTTTGGTGAATTCGTGATGGTGTCAAAAAATGGTGGATATGGCAAATGTCGAGGTGCCTTATTTCCTATATACCTTTAAAATTTGTCAAATTTCTTTATGAGAAATTGACGTTTTTCTACATTTTTGTTTTTGATAATCAATTTTTTAATTATTTCGAAAGCATCAGTGCCACTCCTTTAAAAATATATTTGCATGATTAATTGAAAGCACAAAAAGGAGCAGTCCAGTAATTTACAATCATATGAAAAAATGATATATTCGGATAAAACAAAAAATACTCCATTTTTCATGATCTTTTCGAATATATCATTTTTCATATGGTTGTAAATTACTGGACTCTAAGTTCCACTTTTTTCATAAGAATGAATTTGTAGATGCCCTAGCGAATATGGTTAGAACTTCTATGCATGATTGGATTAAACAATGTAAATTCGAAAATGGTGTAAAACTGGTCGTTGAAGGAGAGTATGAAAGAAGCATCGGCTATTCAAAATTTTCTGAAATTTCGCAAAAAATATGGGAAATGGTAGAAAATGTGGTCAAAAAAACTGAAAGATTTTATGTCCAGGGACCAACTTATATCATGTCCGACTATGATTATGTCAAGTTTTTCATACATGTATTAAATACGACGAGCATCAAAATTTACAAATCCGATAAACCTAATTTTCAAGAGGGCATCAATGGAGTAGAAATGGAGACTCGTGGCAGGCTCATCCCCCAAATAAAAAAAATTAACTTTGATTAATGTTTTCCATCCCATTCATTCTTTACCTTCCTTCCTCTATTCTTTCCCCTACCGTCTCCATTCCTCCTTTCATCTCCCTTACTTCCTCCCTCTCTCTACATCAGGGTTGTAGCCAGGATTTTAATGAAAAAATTATTTTCGATACATTCAGAGAAAAATGTGTTGGAAATTTTCCGGCGTAATGTATCGAAAATAATTT
Organism: Acrobeloides obliquus; assembly: GCA_034698545.1. Classification (NCBI taxonomy): domain Eukaryota; kingdom Metazoa; phylum Nematoda; class Chromadorea; order Rhabditida; family Cephalobidae; genus Acrobeloides; species Acrobeloides obliquus. Next base: position 7,658 of record JAQGBS010001682.1, read on the forward strand.
TTTCATCAAAATCCTGGCTACGGCCCTGCTCTAAATTCTCGATTTTCGGGATTTTTTAACAGAACACTTGTTTATTTTATTGTGAAATTTTAAAAACTATATATAATTCTAATAAAAAGTGTGCAACAGTACTTCGTCTTAGTATCGAATTTAATTTAATTGAAACTACTTTTGATGATACTTTCAAATTCGATTTCTTTTTTTCAAACATTTTCCAAAACACTTCTCTTGCCATAGAATTGAATAAAAAGATGACTATAGCAATTACGGTATTGTTTAAAATTGTGACCAGGGATATCAAAGAATTGACCTAGAGGAGGAGTTTCAAACTGACCTTATAAATCATTACAATCGTCGCGAAAAACGATGAAAACTGTAAAAATTGGACCGAAATACGTTGGAATATCAAATTTACATGGGTAAGTTATAAACTGACCAGGTGAGTTGTAAACTGACTAAGGTAAATTGCAAACTGACCTTGGTCAGACCTGATCAAGTCACTTTAGCTAGATGCCAAAAAATGTCTCCATAGCTAAAACTGAAGGAGGTCAAAAATTAAAAATTCTTTAGATTAGCGAAATTTGCCATAATTTATATATATTCGGAAAGATCATGAAAAATGGAGCATTTTTTGTTTTTATGGCATCTTCTGAATCGTTATCGTTGTCCAGATAATCGTGTTTGAAGTTGGCGATTTTTGGATTGAGATTTTGAATTTCCCGCCAAAACCTGATTCAGGTCTGATACGAAAAGTGTAATTTTTTGTTTTGAATAGTTTTTTTAAATAGTGTCATAGTTTCATATCAGCCGCACTTTTCTTCGCCATTGTAAACATAAATTAAAAAATGTATCTATCTTTTTTTTAAAAAAAGATCGATTATTTCGTATGACAAATCTTTTTGTTTTCTTAGTAAAATACGTAAAAACTAACATATTACCAAAAAAACATCTGCTACCAAGAGTACATAACTTTCACCCCACTTACTTAATTAAAACTGTAGCTATAATATTAACATCTGTCGAACATGCATCAAATATCGTCAATTGCTTTCAAAACTTATTATAAAATAAGCATATTCGTAGGCCGTTTATTTTACGAATTTTCAAAATAAAAATGACAAATTCTTCATTGAGCTGGGGTGACTTATATCATCCAAAGTTGATATTACTTTATAATTACTTCCACTATCTAACTTTGATTCTCACGACTTTTTTGACGATTTTTGCCTCATTTGTGGTATATAAGAAATCTCCTGCCACTATGAGTTTTTATAAATACATTATATTGAACAGTATATGGTGTAATTATGTATTAGATCTGGCATATTTTATTGTCCGACCAGTGTTTCTTTTTCCTTATTTGGTTTTTTATTCGCAGGGGTGAGTTAAAGCTTTGACTACATGGAGAACCAAAATTGGGCTTCCTCTCAGGCCACAAAGCTTTCTTGACCCCGGTCCCAGACGACGGAGCCTGCTCCCCAGCCTCCTCGCGGGAGGAGTGAGGGGCTCGGCTCCATGGGGGTTCTGACCTAGCGGTCCTGAACTTTCCCCCCCCCCCTCCCCCTCCATCACACCTTAACAAAAAACCCACCAAAATTTCAAATCGATGCTCGGTGGCCCATTTTTAAACAAAAATTGATACTCAGAAGTCTTAAAAACCCTTCGGTCCGGCATTCACGGGGCTCAAACCCATGCCCCTATGGAGCATAGGGGGCCGAGGGGCCTGAGCCCCATGTTACAGTCTAAGGTTACTAGAATCTATTGGCCAAATGGGCCTATACCCTTTTCGAGATCTACATGTAATAATTCGTCTTTATAGATGGCTAAAAAACATTAACCCAGGATACATCTTTCATGTTTACTATGGATTTTTCTTTATTTTCATCTGGATGTATGCGTCTTGGGCACCCGCAATACTTTATAGAATATCACAAGTTTTTCCGGGCACGAAATTTTTCAAAATGTTTAACAAGCCCAAAAGGTATTTGGCTTTATTTATGGGTGTTCTATTTTATATGGAAGTGATTTTTACAAGTATGTAAATTTTATTTTTTGGTCGAAAAGTACCATTTGTGCCAAAATTCCCGATTTGTTACAATTATTTACTTTTTTTAGTCCCCTTTGTGGGATTTATTTATGAACCCTATAACTCAACCGAAGCAATAAATTCCATCATCAGCGAAGAACCTGCTTATTCGAATTTTACTCTTTTATCACCACCCATTCCTTTCTCAGGCTGTGACTATACACACCAATGCCGGCTATTCCTAAAACTATCAGCACCTTGCATCATCTTATTTGTAATCACTCTTGGTTTAGTCGTTTGGATCGGCATGCCGATCTATATGTACAAAGCAAAAAGCCTCAAACAAAAATCGAGTAAAAAAATCACTCAATTAAATATCACACTATTCTTCATACTTTTGGTTCAAATTACGATGATTCAGTTTACATGGGTGAATTTATTTTGGATTTTTGGTGGCCTGATTATATTCAGAGTCAAGAATGGGAGTTTGATAGCGCTGATTTACAGTTTTGTTCCATTGTTCTATCCAATTTTGGAAATTTCAGCGCTAATATATTTCATCAAACCATATCGGATGTATGTGAAAAAGCTGGTTTATGAAAAGTTTAGAAATGGAATATCGGTAACGCCTGCACAGAACCTAACAATGACCAATGCCTCTAAATTGGTCTTTAACTCATCAAAAAAGTTTAGCTAGGTATGGTCTACAGAGTGTTCCATAAAAAAGGGCATTTTTGTGGGGGGGGGGGGACTATTGTTACAACAAGGTACAAGCTTTCGTTTTAATACACAAAATTTCAAAAATCACCAACTTCACATGCAATTATCTCAAAAACTACAACGATTCAGAACATGCTGTAAAAACAAAACATGTTCCATTTTTCACGAACTTTCTGAATATACACAAAAAATGATAACTTTTTTCCAACTGAACTGGTCCTTTAATCTCAACAAATCAAGTGTTGTCTAAAAGTTTCAACGAGGATAATCTTCGTTACTTAAGTAAACATTTAAAACACAGCTTGAAATCCAAACCACTTGGATTGAGCCAGTTTAAAAATCGCTTTGCATTTCTTTGAAAATTTTTGTTATAAAATATCTTTTATTCTTGCACGTTCGACGATGTGTATACGGTTTATTGTCTTTTTAGTAATTTCACTAATAACTTCTTTAATTGCAACGATCATTTGTGGTCGTGACTTACAAAGTATTATTTTTTATTTTTTTATTATTGAAAAATTTTAGGTAATCTGGCCGTATGAACTTGAAAAAAAATAAATTTCAAGCACTTGTAATTTAATTTTATTATTATAAATAAAGAATTTTAGACTTGTACAGGGTGGCTCAAATAAACCCGACACTCCAATTCTAAATAGAACTATCGTTTTTAAGTAGCAAACTTATCTGAAAATCAACCTCCTGGGGGTAATTTTATACGAGGAATCGATTGCGGTTATGTTTGAAAATTTTTTTATGACCCTTATTCAGGTAAAATACAATTCAATACATCGAACCCTTTTCTGATCAGGGAAGATATTTTGGATTTGTATTCTGACATCATTGTCCGGGGTACATTTATGCGAGGAATCGATAAAACGCGTTTTCATAGCATGAAAACTCTTCCTTGATCATGACTTATGCTATTTTCTCTTCAAAACGTTCAGATCCTCGTAAAGGAACATGTGATATATTGAAGCGAAAATTACCTGAATCAGCAAAAATTTTCATACTTCGAAAATAGGCGGATTGCTCGTATAAAATTATCCCCAGGAGGTTGATTTTTAGATAAGTTGTCTGCTTAAAAACGATGTTTCCATTTAGAATTGGGCTTGGGTTCATTTGGACCATCCTGTACTATTCTCATCCCATAAACTTCGTAGGCCTAAGGCTTAAGGCCTAAAACGTTACTACCTTGACATAAGGTAGTAACGTTACTACCTTGACTCCAAACTATACAAAGTTGTAAAAGCAACCACCCTTAAAATACACGAAAATTTTTTTGCATATCAGTAGTTTTTGAAAAAAATATTGAACCGTATCCCCCTCGAAATCGAATTGTCCTTGAATCTTTAATAAATGGTATATTTGGATGATTTTTGGTACTCTATGCGGAGAACACAAATTGGCCATTTTGACTCAAGTCATAAAATAAGAAGTTTTTATGGAGTCCTAGTCGTCACTAAAGTCGCCGCTCGGTGTTATTTTCTTACAAGCAACGGTACTACTTCTTCCTATAAAATTTTTTAAACTAGCCAGACCAGGGATGCCGCATAATCGAAAATTTTTTTCATAATTTCGTAATCGTAATTTTTTCGTAATTAAAAACTTTCGAGGTTCTTAACTCGTAATTTTTCGTATTTTTAGAATTTTCGTAATTTCATTAAAAAAATTTCGCCTAAACAGCCTATAGGGGTAAAATCATGCGAAAAATTGATTGCGCGCATTCCCGAAGCGTGAAAATACTTCTTTGACCCTGATTCAGGGAAAATATAGATTTTTCGACCTTTTGTATACTAGTACTTGGTTTAAAAAGATGTTTCTTCTGATCAACAAGCCTCTGGTGCAGTGACATTTTCTAACCTGAATTCTTTTAACCATCCAATCATCTTTCTTTCGAACATTAATAGGCTTCTTGGCTCCATAGTGTCTTTTCGGAGCTTCATATCTTTTTGTCTGCTTGTTTTCCATTTGGTTTTATGTTACACTTTAAATTAATTAAATAAATGACGTAGCAAGCAGTGATGTACGATACCGATACCGGGTACAGTATCCTAACAGTACCAAAAGTATGGTACCGACACCGTTTGCAAACAGTACTTTGTTAAAAGTTGTGAGAGAAACTAAATTGTGAAAACAATTTTCAAATTTGCCATCACTCAAGCACCAATCAGATTTTTTTTTTGAAACGAATTAATAAAACATTATAAAATTCAAAATCCTTGAATATTTTAGAAAAAATGAATACAACATTTTTTATTTACCCGCTGAGACGAATAAAATGACACCAAACTTGTTGAATTTGAACAATGTTTTGTGTTATTGAAACGATAACCATGATTTCATGTTTTCGTTTCAATAACCCAAAGCATTATTCAAATTCAACAAGTTTGGTGTCATTTTATTCGCCTTGGTGAGTTATAAAAATGGGTAAATGGACGGTTGTTCTTTTTACCGGTTGTTCTTCGACTGGTTGTTCTTTTGACCGGTTGTTCCGAACTGTAATTACTATGTTAAAAAAATAAAAAATAAAAAATCACTATGCTCAAAGTGGATCATAGGCAAAATCATTTGGCAACAAATAATTTTCAAGCAATTTTACCTATACCTCACCTTGGGGCAAGGGAAATCCGGTCGAAGAACAACCGGTCGAAAGGAACAATCGGTCGAAGAACAACCGGTAAAAAGAACAACCGTCTGTCGTCCATAAAAATGCTGTATTGATTGTTTCTAAAATGTTCAAGGATCGTGAATTTTATGATGTTTTATTAAAATGTTCTGATTGATACCTAAGTGCTTGATTGATACCAAGATTTTGGGTTATAAAAACATATATTTTATTTCATAGAAATTATTGAACATCTCTAAACATTCGTCTGTGTATTCTGCGGACACCCTGTTTGCATTTTCCTCCACTTTGGGAAGGAAAGTGCATAAATATTGAATATTTGAATCTGGTAACATTTGATTCGACAAATCAAACGTAAAAATTCTGAAATAATAATTTAAAAAAATCAAAATAAAATATCGAAATAATAGTTTGAAATAGAATGATAACTAAGTGTTGGCGCGAAATTTAAATCGTGACAAAAAATCGAATTTTTGAAGAAATGGCATGTGCACCCCCTCCATCAACCGGATGAAATTTTTTCGAAAATTGAAAGACATATGTACCCCCCTCCATTCTCCGACTGAAATTACGCCACTGTGTGCAGGGTGCTCCAATAAAAAGCGCACTTTTGAAAATTTTGAAAATTTTTAATTTTCACCAAAAGGGTATTTTTTATGAGAGACATCGATTGCAAGCATCATCAGACCTTGAAAACGCTTCCCTGACCCTGATTCAGGGAATAGAGTGTGTGTATTGAAGCGAAAATATGCTAATACAGAGAAACGTTTACAAGGTCTGGTAATGCTCGCAATCAATTTCTCGCATAGGTTAATGATAAAATATGCAATTTTCGGCCATTTTTAGCAAGCTTTGAATTGAATTTTCTCGAAAAGAGTATCCTCCGATTTACACATTGGGGTACTACCCTCTTTCTACAAGATGGCGTTGTTATTTTTTGAACATTTCACAAGGAAAAATTCAGATTTTCGCTTTAATATACAGGCTTATTCAAAAATCATGAAAATATTGTTAGAAAAAATATCTCTACATGTCTAGCAACTTACAAAAGACCTTATCCAAAAATCTTTTTTGCTCGATAAATCGAATTTTGTTAACTCATGCTTGAACACACCCTGTACATGTGTGCCCCTGAACTTTGTTCATTGTTGTCTTACAAAAATTGTCTCTTTGCCATTCCGTGGTAACTATGTTTATATCTATCACCATAGCAATTTTTTATTTGCATTTTATGAGCTTAGTCAACGTTGGTGACTTGTTGAAACTATTATTCATAAAGCAAACAATCCAACCGCCATTCTTATTTCATAAGTTCTATTTTCCTGCTCTTATAGAATTGAATCAAACTTTTTGCTCCCATTGTTCAATCATGTGCTGTTCAATTTGTGAGGTTATAGACGATTGCTGTATTTTTGTCTTGTGTATTCTTCTACCACCAGTGGCGGTATTTTTAAGAAAAGGATGTGGATTGGAGCTGTGTCTTAGCATTATATTGACTATACTAGCTTGGATTCCAGGTGTTATTTATTCGTTCTGTGTGTGCTTCCTTTAAACAGAAAATATTATGAACAAAATCGAATTTTTATATTGATGACAGTGGCATTTTTTTAAGCCATTTTTCGTCCAAAAAGTTACAATTTTACAACAATGAACTAAACAGTAGAGCCCCTTCCCCCAAAAATGAAATTTGTTTCCCAAAAAATACTTAATTTTCAAAAATCAACCACAGTACTGCCTCTCTCCCAAAGTTACGGGGGCCTGGCTACACCACTACCCATTGTTTAAATATTTTTTATTGTTTCGACAAATGTTAAATAAATTTATTAAAACTCGTAACATTGCCAATATTAATAAGAAAATTCAACGCTGTAAAACTTATTTTAAACCCCTTTGAAGTTGTAGCTAGCAACAAAGATGTCGTTGTTTGGAGCATACATGGGCAAGCGGGGGGGGGGGGGGGGGTA
>JAQGBS010001683.1:0-14989 GCA_034698545.1 Acrobeloides obliquus
TTCAACTTTGTCTAAAAACACTTAGAAAATGTTCGCCATAGCCAAAAACGGTGGAAAATGTCGAAATTTCGACGAAAAAAGTCAAATAAAGGTGTTTTTGGAGGCCCCTTAATTTCAAAGAAAACGCTATTTTTAGCATTTTTTTAGTTTTGGGGTCATTTTTTTCGCTTCAATGAGCGAATTGCGACTTCTGACCTACTTTAAACGTATTAATATAGCCCTAGTACGTTTTTAAAGTGATCCGGAAAAAATCTGTGACCATCAAGTTTGGGCCCTTTCCTTGTTAGATTATTTTACTCCAACGCTTACTCGACAAAATGCAATCGGAATTATGTTCAGAGCTATCGGCCTGTCTTTTTCTACTTTGAAGTTATATGTATATTATATATTACACGTGTTTTTGGGTCCAAAAACTCTGAAGCTCTAGTCCACTACGTGCAAAACTGAGACCAATCCCTCAACTCGGTGAGAGAAATCGATTGAGCACCATATCATAGAGATTTCCAGACCGACCCACTATACCCTTATACACCCTTACCCCCAGTATATAGGGTATTGGGGATCAGTGTGATAAGGTAATTTGAATATGAAAAATCGATTTTTGGTGAGTTTTGAGATTAAAAAAAATGAGTATTTCATTGTCAAGTTTGACAATGTCAACGAAGCGTTTTCGCGAGAAAGTGCGCAATCGATTCCTCGCATGGAAAAATCTCCATTAGGGCATTTTCCAACATTGTTCTTGCAGGGATCAGACTTTTTCTGGTTTTGAACACATGTGCACAAGTAAGAGGGGACAAGGTTCCCACGATACGTCATGTTTTCGACCTTTTTTGGTTTGACGCGCTTTAAATTTTGACCCTTACCTACACCTTTTTTTGAATTTTGGTACGCCGTGTATATCAATGCTCTAGTACTGTATGATCTTGTAAAAAAAGATTTTAAAAACTTGCTTTTAGCGTATCACCCGTAATTTCTGTTGTTTTGTTGGCATTGTAGTAACAATCGAATTTTTAATAAAATAGGATGCAAAAAATTAAAAGAAAAATAAAAGAGGATATTGACAGATTGATGATCTGTCTTAAATGAAGTGAACCTGGCGAAAAAATCAAACGACGTATTCCAAATCAACACCTTTGTTATTTATTACTTCTCTAATCTAACATAGTTGAAGCAAAAGATTAATTTTACTCAGCAATAAACGTTTTTCAAGATATAACTCTTTAGCTATGGGAGACCAACGAATTTCACCAGTGTAAAAAAATCATTTATCAATTAATACAAAGTTGTTGCTTTTTGCTTTGGCCACAACTCATGAAAACTTAACCCTAAAATTTTACATCTTGATTTTAATATATGTGATTTTACATATATTTCGAGCCTTCATGCAAATAAAAAGAATCCAACGAATGAAAATTCGGGGACTTAGAAGACTGTGTTTTTAATGTTGCTTGTGGTTCTAATATTTTGTTTAAAAATAAACAAAATATTAGAACGATCTTTTTTTATTTTCCCGCTATTTTTATGCGGCTTGCTTCCTTTGAGAGGATATATTAAATCCTTCGAGGAATCAATTGCGCGCATTTCCGAAGCGTACAAAACGCTTTCCTGATCCTGATTCAAGGAATCGTAATGCATGCATTGATTTAAAATCATCAGGAACGATGAGATATTTTGGTCTGTTATTCGTTTCAATACACCCTCCATTCCCTGAATCAGGGTCAGAGAAACGTTTTCACGCTTCGAGAATGTGCATTTTTGTCCAAAAATCGCATTTTTTCAAAATTGGAAAACACCTTGCCTCCAATGTGTAATTTTTGTAGCGAAAAATTGTTTTTTTCTTGAAAAATAATCACTTTTGTAATTTTTGCTGAAAAAATGTCTTTAAAAAAATTGAAAAACAAATTTTTAAAGCATATTTATTTATGAAAAATGTTAAACTGAAACAGGAATTATATTCAAAACACAAGTATTTGATTCTTCTCCTGTCGTGTATCCATCAGCACAAACACATGAATAAGGTAATCCCATGGCTAAAATAATGGAATTTTAAAAGCTAGAAGATTATGTCTTACAAGAATTGCCTTTTGGAAGGCATATGGCACCATCGCCGCAAGAATGTTGATCACACTTGTTTGGAAGTTCTGGTTAAACAGTACTATGGTAAACTCGAACTATGTGCGGTTTTTCTATACTAATTAACTAAAAATGAGAAATTGAAAATATTTATTTTTTGAGAAAAGTATAGGAGTCAAAAATGTTTTCCTCTGCCTTGGACACAACCTATGGCTCTCACGGTGCACCAAAATGCCGAAAAGTGCAGGCAAGGGTCAAAATTAAAAAATTTTTTGCGAATCCACTAGCTCGCCGAAACGAATACCATATCATGGGGTCTTGGGGATTTGACTCATGGTCGATTGGCTAACTTGCTCAGCCTTCACTCATAGGTCGCAGGTTCGACCGCCCCCATAAATCATTTTTTTATTTGTTGTCAAAATTCATGAAAATTTTTCAAAAAAACTATATTTGTGTCGATATTTTCATGAGAAGGCAAAATCACCATTCTCTCTTTCTCTCATAGGTAAAACTCATTGGTCTGAGAACGTAGTAAATCGATGAGTTAAATGACAGGGTAAAAAAAAGAACAATTTTACCTGTCTAATTTCTGTATCATTGAACTTATTTATAACAAAAACGCCGCCCTGATACCAATCAGTCCAATACAGCTTCTCCTCAATTATAGTCAATGAATATGGATATTTTAAAGTGTATCAGAGAGTAAAATAGTCCTCCAATCATTTCCATTATAATCAACCGAAGCGATAGTCTTCGAGTAGGTCCAATAAACTCGTTCATTGAAGATATCCAATGCTATTCCAGTTGGCCAAATGTCATTTACGAATTCGGCTATTGTCTAAAACGTGTACTTTTCGGTCTGCTACTGTCGACTTCCCCAGTGGCGTAGCCAGACCCCCCGGAGTATGGGGTGTGGTCTCGAAAAATTTTCGAAATTTTACCTTGGTACCCCCTTATGTTTTTTTCGAAAATTTTCCCAAATTTTGGGCAAAAACATAAGGGGGGACCAAGGTGATTATTTTCGATTTTTTCAAAAAAATTTTAAAAATCACCTTGGTCTCCCCTTATGTTTTTTCGCGCCTATCGGCGCGAAAAAAAACAATTTTTAAGATAAAAATGCTTAGACAATTTCTATTTTCGACGAAAATTTTGTTAAATTCTTTAGTTAAAGCAAAAACCATCGCCTCAGGCGAAAATTTTTTTGCAATATACTTGTTTATTTGCTGAAGATGCTATGGAAATTATGATTTTTGTTGAAAAAAATGGCAGAATTTGTAAATTGTTGGAGAAATTCTTTAGTTAAAGAAAAAATCATCGTTGCAGGCGAAAATTTTTTTGAGAGGTGCTTGTTTTTAATGGAAACGCTCAGGAAATGAAAATTTTTGGTCAAAAAATGTCAAAATTGGGACTTTTTTGTTGAAAATTAAGAAATTTAGAATAATTTTGGTGAAATCCTTTAATTAAAGCATAAAACTAGCGCCGCAGGCGAAAATTTTTTTGAGAAATACTTGTTTTTAAGCTGATACACTCAGAAAATGAAAAATTTTGATGAAAAAATGACGATTTTTGGTGAAAAAAATTAAAATTTTTGAAATCTTTAGTGAAAATTTTTGGTGAAAAATCATAATTGGAGACCATTAGACCATTTTAATCACATATGCGATTAATTTAGGTCTTATCTTGTTCTTTTGGAGCCACATGGCACAGGGACAATCAAAGACACAAACACCAATATCAAAATTAATGGTGGCTTTGTAAATATTAGAGTTAAAAAGGAACAAGCTGATTTATATTTTTATAATGGAAATGCAAAAGAGAAATAGTTGTTATCAACATTTTAATATTCGTATAAAGTTTTAAAAAATAATAAAATTTTTGATGAAAATTTTCTTTTATAAAGTTTACAAGCATGTCTTTATTGTTGCGAAGACTGACATACAAACGGCTTCTTTTGTGCACACAGCACGCTAGACCATCTCAAATCAGCAAATCCTTGAACTAGACAATTTCCAATTGCATTTACCGGCTGTCCTAAATTAAGCATATTAATTTCTAGACTTCTAAACGAAAAATCATATTACCTGGAGCCCAATTAGCATAGCTAAATTGGCTCAAATCCGTCCACGACCAACTTCCATTGCCATAATAATTCGTTGTGCCACCTAGCCAGATATCCACCGTATCATTGAATAAACCAGCTAGGTAAGCGTTAGTCGATGGGTCCTTTATCGAGGCTAGGTGTCCAGTGAAATTGTTCACACATATCCCTTCAGCATTATACCATAAAGTTGGAGTAGGGAAGGCTAGATAACAGAGATTATTCGGACCAGGTTGAGCTCCATTTGGGCAGTAGGAAAGGGCAACTGGAAGGATAAAAAGTAGGAAAAAGTGGTTCATTTTTATGACTTGCAAAATTTTGAGATTTTCGGCTTTTTATATGAAAAGGCCCACCTAAAAATGATTTCATTTATTCTAATATACAAAAACGTTCTATGATCTAGAAGGAAATGAAATTACATATGCGATTAAGTTAGGTCTTATCTTGTTCTTTCGGAGACACATGGCACACCTTCTCGACAATCAAAGACAAACACCAATATCAAAATCATGCTAAAAATATTCATAATGAAAAAACAGACTTTAAGACTATATATTTTATCGTTCAGACAAGTCTGAAAAAATACTTGGAATTTGTTTGACTATTAATCACGTCATAGACATAAGATAAGCTCAGAATTCCATTAATATAGTCACTATTTACAATAGCGTCATTGGATCCATGAAAGGGTGGGGCTGACCTTGATCTATATCATATAAAAGACACTCAAGCTTTCGAGAAATAGACCTAAAATCATATGATGTTTGCGACCTTAATCTTTCTGGCCATTGTTTCATCGACTTGGAGCAATTGCTATAACGGCGCAACCCCAGGTCCAGATGGTCTATGCTACAAAGGTTTTGCCGCAAATCGAACATGGTATGAAGCAGAACAGTATTGTAACCAATATGGAGGACACTTGGCGTCGGTAAACAGCGCTTTTATAAACGCATATCTGGCGAGTTTGGTAGATTCGCAGTTTAATGACTCAGATTATTGGTTAGGAGCCACGACAAATTACTTGGATGGGAATTGGTCTTGGACAGATTTTCAAAGTTTTAGTTATACGAATTTTCCACCTGGTTGGTTTTGAAAACAGGCCATGTAGTCAAAAGTGTCGGAATTGGAGGGTATTTTTTTAAACAACATCTCGGGAAAATATGCTGCTTCAAACTTTTTAAGAAATCAAGTAGGTAAGGGTAAATATGGACCCACTGTACTCCCCACCCTACAGCTAAAAAAAGAGAATCAAAAAAATAAGATTTCAGCATATTATCTAGGATTTTCTAAGCTTTTTGATGATCTAGATTTTTAGGCCCTGTCAACAATTCAATTGGCCAATGCGTGGTTCAGCGTTATATCGACCTAAAATGGCTAAGTGTTTCTTGCGCTCTACGAAAATCGTTTGTATGTAGATTCCCACAAACTCCACCACCAACGTCTTGTCCGAACTCCAGTTGGAAATATATAGCTAGTACAAACAAATGCTACTACGTCGTAAGTAAAAAAACGAAATACTAAAGTATATTTTTGCATATATATTTGTTAGCGTCAAAGTTGACCCTGGGCCAACTTTGACTAGTCAACGTTGTCCCAGGGCAACTTTGACGGCGGGTCAACTTTGACGCTAACATATTCAATTTTTAGGTCCACAGCTCTTTGACATGGAATGACTCTTTATCTGCTTGCCAAAATACGTATCCAGGCTCGACTCTTGTTTCCATTCATAGCTCCAGTGAAAATCAGCAACTCCTTCGTAAGTTTTTAGACTATTCAACATCAATGTTGTTAATTTCGAAAAATTTTTCCTCTCGAACTTTGAAATATAAAACTTTAAAAACATTTAGAATGGGCACAGACCACTTATTATTTATGGATATTTCTTCGACAGGTCCAACAAAATGGGCCATATGAGTGGGTAGACGGTACACCTTTAGATTATTCTAACTACTATGGAAATCCACAGGATGTATGCGTATGTATGTACGGACAAGATGGACACTGGTATTATGATTATTGTGATGATAACAATAAGATAAGCTATATTTGTGAATTGCAATTAGCTTGATTTAATTTATTGTACCTTTAATATTTGATTAATAAAAATTTTTGAAACTTCAAAAATTAACCAATTCGGGTTAATTTGTTTAATAGTTCTCATATGAAAATCTATTCTAGGGCATATAGATCAAAAGGAGAGCTCGCTCCTCAACTACTTTATCATTAGACCGAAATTAAACAAGATTCTATCATGATAGAATCTTGTTTAATTTCGGATATGAAGGACTTCCGAATACACCTTACAGAGACGCTTAGAAATTGGCAAAATCAAAAATTTCATAGAAAAAAACCTAGCAATCTATTGCAGTTTTCTAGATATAAAGTAGTTCGTTTTCCGCATTTTAATGAAATTTCGAAATTTTGCCTTTTTATATGAAAAGATCCACCTAATAATGATTCCATTTATTCTATTGTTCTATGATCAAAAACACGATGCGATTCATTTAGTTCTTATCTTATTCTTTAGGAGCCATATGGCACATCTTTTCTTGACAAGGACAAATCAAAAATAAGAAGAATAATAAAGTCTATGTCAAAATAAAAATTTCCTAATGTTTGATTTTGCGAAAATCTGATATCTCAATTTGTCTTATATAGACTTTAGTGAACAAAAGTTTGATTTTTGAAGAAAACCTACATTACCTTGCATATAAGTTTTTTCAATTATATCAGGTCCGCCGGACGTCCTTACTAAATCTGGTTATAGTTGTTGGGCATAGAATGTAGAACACGAATATACCACGTGTTACCAGTAAGAGTGGGGTCCCTGTGGAGATATGGCATGAAAAAGACACATTCCTCAACCCCCTAAGGTTAAGTACCCCACATTCATCATGAACCGGGCTAAGGCGAACGGCATACCTTGTTTTAAAATTTTCGATTCCCCGATCTCTATAGGGTCCTATACTCCACCCATATATAAGGCTTTTGGATCGGGTACCCCACGATATATATCGTTCCAATCATGAGGACAATCTTGATCAGGGAGACCCTGCCTTTAGCTAAAGGAAGAGGCGCCTTCAGCATCTTGGCATAAAGAATAAGCTCTTATTCTTTATTTCCAAACCGATTATCTGAGTTACATGGAGATCGAAGAGTTTCTGCTGTTTCTCTTACCCTCCCCCCGGGGGGGGATAAGAATCGTTAATTCGAGATCAAAATCAACGACAGACATTCATTGAGCACCATGGGTTAGTGGTCTAGTGCGCTGCCAAAGTGTTGGCATCATACTACTAGCAAGGGTTGGGTTCCATCTCGAAAATTCTATTATCTAGAACTTATTGAACTCCATTTTTCGAATCATCAAAATTATCAAATTTGAAAATTGCTATGGGTTATGGCAACGAAAATGTTAATCAAGGTTTTCGTTTCAATAACCCAAGCAATTTTCAAATTTGATAATTTCGGTGTCGTTTCGTTTCAAAAACTTTTCTTGAATCAGGGTCAGAGAAGCATTTTCACGGGGAATGTGTGTAATCGATTCCTCTGCATCGAATTACCCATAATAAGGTGATTTTTAAGAAAATATTTTTGGGGCCAAATTCATGAAAAAATGGTAAAATGGAACTTTTTTTGCGCCACCCTGTACTTTTTAACAATAAAAGCTTTATAATTTAAAAAATTGTTTAACACTCAGATGGTCGACTAAATTTTTTAGTCGCGATAATAAGGTTTTTCATATCGATTACAGATATGTAAAAAAGTTTTGAGAATAAGTTTAGCTAGAAAGGGGAATCATATTCTCAAAACACACGTATTTGGTTCTTTTCCTGTCGTGTATCAATCAGCATAAACACATGAATAAGGTAATCCAATGCGGGGTTGTGGTCTTCCTTCATTGTCGACTAAAATAATGGAACTTTAACAGCAAGTGATTATGTCTTACAAGAATTGCCTTTTGGAAGGCATATGGCACCATCGCCGCAAGAATGTTGATCACACTTGTTTGGAAGTTCTGGTTGAGCAGCATCGTTGTAAACTCGAAGTGTGTTTTGAGGATACGTATTGTCTACGCCATCTATTAACTAAAAGTGAGAAATTGAAAATATTTATTTTTTGAGAAAAGTACAGGATTTAAAAATGTTTTCCACATCCTTAGCTACAAGATATGGCGCACCAAAATGCTGAAAAGGTGCAGACAAGAGTCAAAATTAAAATTTGTTTGCCAATCAACTCAACTCGCCGAGTGCTTCAAAACGAATACCATATCATGGGGTTTTGGGGATTGACCTTTACTTGCACCTTTTTCCTCTTTGGTGCGCAGTGCTCTTGACTATGATGAAATCAAAGTGGCGAAATTCAAACGAATTAGAGAGGAGTCCCAGCATCTATGCCCCATAAGAGACCTCCATTTTTGCAGCCAAAAAAACTATATTATGTCGATATCTCCCATAAGAAAGCAAAATCACCAATCTCTCTGAAGCATAGGCAAAAACTCAAGAACGTATTAAATCTATGAGGTAAGTGACAGAGTAAAAAAAGTTCAACTTTACCTTTCTAACTTCTGTGCCATTGAACATATTCATAACAAGAACAACCCATTGATCAACCCAATACAGCTTCTCTTCAAATATAGCCAGTGAAGATGGATAATTTGATACAGGGTTCAAAATAGTCCTCAAATCATTTCCATTATAATCAACCGAAGCAATAGTATTCCTGTCACCATTTGCCCAATAAACTCGTTCATTGAAGATATCCAATGCTATGCTAATATCATAACTGGCGTTTTCAAATTTAGCTATTGTCTAAAACGTGTACTTTTCGATCTGCTACTGTTGACTTCCCTAAACAGGGAATCATGAAACAGACTCTACCATGCGATCATTTCCATCCATTGAAGCTCTCTCGATTGCTTTATTATAATCATCTGCCCAAAAGATTAGACCTTTTGATGGGTCGACGGCTATATCTTGAGGTTGAATAAGGTCTATGTTGAAGAGAACTTTGCGCTGTTTAGTGTTCAAGTCCATAACATTAATCTTAAAAACATAATTTAGGGGTCTGAATATATAATATTCAGACCCCTAAAAAGTGCCGTTGATTTATAGCCCAAAGTAGAAATGAACTTTATGACACTATGAATTTCTGATTCAGGGAAGGAATGGGCTCGAGATTTCATTGTGATACTCAGTGCCGTAATTATGGGGGGAGGAGCAGGAACTTTCC
The DNA here is from genome assembly GCA_034698545.1 of Acrobeloides obliquus. NCBI lineage: Eukaryota > Metazoa > Nematoda > Chromadorea > Rhabditida > Cephalobidae > Acrobeloides > Acrobeloides obliquus. Next base: position 9,401 of record JAQGBS010001683.1, read on the forward strand.
CTAAACGCTCACCGTTTCCAAATACAAATCAGTCCAAAACAGTAATCCATGGATCCAGTCAACAGCTAAACCAGCCGGAATTGAAATGCTATCTTCAACAAGAACAGCATGATTGCCATTGTCATCACAAGCAATCATTTTTGGAAATTGTAAATTTTTAGTCAAGTTACACATGTAGATCTTCCCTGTAGGGCTTGTTGTTGACCAGATTATTATCTTAAAATAATTTAATTTTTTAAACCTTTTTTAACCATAAAGGGAGGGATGCACGTCCGGTTGGTGATCGAAAAAAAATTTCGGCCCGTAGCTATGAGGGCGAGGGCATATGTTTCAAACCCGAAATTTCTTAGGAAAAGGTCCCAAGATGGCATGGCTTCTACTTCTCTCTGTCTGTATCTGCAGTCAGCAATTTCTGACCGTGTTCGGAAGCGTGTCTGATTCCTACTTACGTATTTTAGGCACGATATTCTTAGTCGGAACGTCTGAACTTTAGACATAACCTACCGAACCCTTCAACCAATAATCCATAGCTCTATCTCCATCAAGATTGCTGATTAATTCCAACTTTCGGTTTGCAGACAGATCATATTGATAAATAGCTTCTTCGGTCGAGAGCAAGAGAATTAGGTCTTCTCCCTTAGCAGTGGTCATAACTAATTCTTCTTTGGGACAACTAATTGTCATCATTTCACAAGAAGAGTCGTTGAATTCAGGATCACAATGAGTATTACTCAGCCAAGAATCGGTATAGGTGCAATTGACCTAAAATGAGAATAGTAGTATAGTTTTATCACTTCGTATGAAAAAGATGGAATGATTGGAGTAGTGTAAAGCAACTTTTTCTCAAGTGGACTGATCCTTTAAAAAATTATTTTTCGAGTTGTTTTTTGGGATGGGGGGAGACTTTTAATTCCGACGTCCTTAATGTTTCCTTTGTTCAAGGAGATCTAATTTTGGGGTCGGGTCGGAAAATGCCTTTTTGAATTACCGTATTTTCTCTAAAATAAGATCCCCCAAGGAGATTTATAATGCCAAAAAATAAAAAAAATCCAAAATAACACCATCCTTTGAGGAGTTGAAAAAATAAGGGGTTGAAAAAGTCCAAGTCTTATTTTAGAGAAAATACTGTAAGTATCTCAAAAGTTTTGGCAGATTTTTTTGAGCCATACTTACAGTTATTCCCACGTTTGTAACACACTCGATTTGACTGCGGGATTTCTCCAAATTTGAATTATTTACATAGCACACACTCAAATAATTATCACATTCAATCAGTTCTACTTGTGTGTCATTTGTTATGACAAGAAACGGTTGACTACGGTTAGCATCTCCACTAATGTTACATGAGATGGTGATATCCTTCGCTAAAATTTGAGGAAATGGCGCATGAAAGGCTTCGATCGGAGTTGTAGTTGACATGGTAGTTGTAGGTGTTGTTGTTGTAGTAGTTGTACTAGTGGTGGTTGTAGGCACGGTAGTTGTCGTTGTTGATGTTGTCGTCGTCGATGTAGTAGTCGTTGTAGGCTGTACCGAAAAAACCTCTAAAAAAAATTTTAAATTTTAACTCAGATTCCTAACCAAAATTCATTTTTTATTTTATTGGCAAAATTCATGAAAATTTTTGCATATCCACATTTTTATGCGGGGAACACCATGGCGCAATTGTTTTTCCATGAAAACTTTTGAAAAAATTAGAAAAATCGAACAATTTCAAAAATTAAAATTGCGATTTTTCCAAATTTTCGAAGGATGCGAGTGAAGACTGATTACAGCCCCTGAAGAACCAATTTGTCGGGTTAATAAAGCATTTTCAGGCTTTGGGAACGCGCGTAAAAGATTCCCGCATAAAATACCAAATTCGTGTAATAAAACGAAAACATTATCCAAATTCAAACTCAATTATATCTGAGATGAAAACCATTGGCTAACGTGATCGGCCTTCACTCACACTCGAAAATTTGGAAAAATCTCAATTTTAGATTTTTTAAATTTTTCGATTTTTTCTTTTTTTGTCTTTATTGTTTAGTTTTTTGGCTATAACTCAGCCAAATTAAATCCGTTTGGGCTTAGCAATAGCTCATTGAATTGTTGAAATCACGGCGAACAACTTTGTAGAATATCACTTTTTATGAAAAAATTTCCGTGTTGAAGAAAATTGAGAAGAAAGTTATTGATGCTTTCGACTTAAGTTAACTAAAATTCGCATATTACAATTGAACCATAAACTTTCTCCTAAGTTTTCTCCAACACAGAAACTTTTTCATAAAAATGATGTTCTACAAAGTTGCTTGTGAATCAGGGATTCGATGAGTTAACGCTAAGTTCAAACGGATTTAACTTGACCTAATTATAGTAAAAAACTAAACAGTAAGGTTCAAAATCTTGAAAGCACTTAAGCTCAAAAAAGATCCTGATTCAGGGTAGGGGTCGGCGTATTGAAGCGAAAATCGGAAAACCCCATAAATGAAGGTTAGTTATCTAGCCATCGAGTCTAGAGGGTTTTCTTTTTTGTCCCTCCAAAAAGTTTTTTAATTATCCATTTTTCATAGACTTTTATTCTATATTAGATGATTTTCTATATCCGCACTGCAGCTAGTGTGCACTCCTTGTAAGTGTCAACGGTACTGATTTATTCTTTTCTCTGAAACTTTTTTTGAGTCAAAATCAATTTGACGCTAGTGCGATTCGAACCCACAATCTTTGGCATCAAAACCGACTGCACAACCACTGCACCATGTGCACAATAAAATTCAATTTTTTAAAATTCGCTTAATATTTCCATACGCGAATTTGAGATAATGCCAAATCATTACCGTCGACACATAGTTGGAACACCCTGGACCCTATTTATGATTCGAGGTAAAAATGGCTTACCAAGAGAACTAGGCCGTGGGAAGTCATCTTCGATGGAATCAGATATGAGCATAGTCGGCGTTGTTGTAGTAAATAAGGTCAAAGGGAAAATTGTAGGCCATGAAAATCCTTCTGACACGTTTGAGGAACTACCGGGTCGAGTGACACCCGAGTTAACTGTTCTAGTTCTTAAAATCCATCCTTCATTCGTCACATCGATTTGATTACCAGAATTTCCATTTTCAAACGGCCCTAAAATTCATGTTGTCTAGATTTATGTAGACAAATATGTACCAATATTGGTAAATTGATTCGCTGGTGTAGTGAAAGCGGGAAGCAATGTGATGGCGGAAACATCTTGACGATTCGTTGAAATGTCCAAGGTTATGTTACCTGTATCAAGGTATAGATGGGGAGCTCCACCGAGAATATCAATCAAATGATGGGCAGCTACGAAGTTTCCCTGAAAATTTAACAAGAGGGCTAAGAGGTCGAAAATTTCATCCCTGGGGATTTTCTATGGGAGAAATCGATTGCGCACATTTCCGAACCCTGAAAATGCTTGCCTGACCCTGGTTCAGGATAGGGGTTGGTATATTGGAGTGGAAATTGGAAATCACTATACTGTACCCTAGTCATATTCGTTTGCAAGGTCAATTGTGAGCGATTTGAATGCGCTCTAATCAAAGAAAATAGCCTGTTGTTTCGTTCTTCAGAATTGAGTTTAAGTGACAACTCGCGTGAGTTCAAGTCGAGGCGCTCGGGTGTTGTAGAGTTTTGGCCTTCGATAACGAATTGACTTCCACCGGAACGATCCATGTGAAGTCTATAAATATATAAGTTATAAAATTTACTAAGCAGAAATTACGCTGAACGTTGCTCCACTTCGATATCGATTTCTGAAGAGACACGCGTGATTCGTAGAGTTGTAATATCATCAGGGCAGCGCACGGATAGTTCTCGGTCAGTGATGGACAAATTAAAGGGAGACATAACGGTTCTCAGCTCGACGCGATGTACTTCAGAAGTTAGGACAACCGTGCGATAATCTGCACTAATCTTCACATGGACCCGTCCATAAAGAAGTTCAACCTAAGATTTAGGATGACTAATTGTTGCGGTTGGCACTACTACAAGGTCGAAATTCAATACGAGTAGCTTAGTGACCGCCATATATAGTGGTCGGATGTGCTGTCAAGAAGTTTGACATCACCGACACAGCAAGAGTTCGGTTCCCCTTTGTGTTCAAAAGATTTTGCCCTGCAGTATTTAGCGAGAAAATCTAATAAAAACTTTAGTCTGTGATTTCTTTTTATGTATTTAAAATTTTCAGGCCAATTACCTGTGCACCTAGGAGTGTTATCTGGATGTTATAGTCATCGTTTATTGCCGTTATTAAAAGCTGCCGTTGGAGATCTGTAATGACGGTTGAAAACAGTTCCAATCTCCGCTCAACGTGCAAATGCCATGAATTGCCTTGAATTAATGCCATCTGGCCATTCGCTGCTTCAATTTCGGTCAACGTTGAGTCGGTAAAACTTAGGTTCACGTCATCTTGAAGGACAACTAGTAGGTCGGTATTGCCATTTCCGCTTCGATTGGTTGTTTCGCTTAGCTAAATTATGTACTGCCCAGGGCTTCCTTAACCCTGATTCAGGGAAGGGATTATGTGTAACGACGCGAAAATGAACTAAAATTCATTAGAAAATTAAGGAAGGTTTGATCTATCACTAAGGATCTGACTAGGTCATAGATTCAGCTAATTGAGAGTTAACTGGAAAGGCTTAGAGCCATTAAAATGGAATACGACCGGTTGATACCGGAGCCGAAGTCAGAACTAACTTATTTAACGAAAAGTGAATTACTCCGAGAAATACGTCACGCGTACGGTCGCATAATGTGAGGAAGTTTCTTTACGGAAATTGGCCCGACCCAATTCGTTCGAGAACGAAATGGAATTTCCGTTTCGTCACGTATCGGGGTCGTTATATTCTCCCCGGAATTAATCCGCATATATTAGCGCGCTGGAAACTCGCCAGATCCCTGGAAAGTGACTGTTTCGCAAGATCACGATCCAACACGTAAGAGTCTATCACTTACGTCGATTCGGACTTTCGACTCGGAGAGTATAAAGGACGATATCCACATTTCTATCCGTTTCCCAATATAGATCGTTAATGGATTTCGAATTCTTAGTCATGAGGGAAAGGGGTACGGTAGCGAAAAGAAACTTTTTTCTAAAAATAATCAAAAATGTATCATTTTCTTAAATAAGTATAATTTTGGATTTAAAATACTAATTCTATATTTTTGCATAAAGATTTATCCTTATACTAGGAACTTTTTTCTAGGCGGGGAATCAATTGCGCACATTATCAAAGCATGAAAATGCTTGCTTGACCCTGATCCCTAGGCGCTTAAGCTTCCTGCACCACGCGCAATTGATTCCCTGCTTAGAAAGACCCTGGAATACTGATTTCCCTGTGAAAATTCGAATTTCAGTTCATTTTCGCTTCGTTACACATAATCCCTTCCCTGAATCAGGGTTGAAAAAGCATTTTCAGGATTCGGGAATGAAATTGTTACCTGAAACCCATCAGCATACGCTTCAAATAGACCCTTATTCAACGTAAATCTGGCTACAACATCTTGCGCCGTGAGGTTGATATATCCTTGTCGAGGATCGAAATGGACTGTAGATAAGGTGGACCAGAGTGTTCCATCAAACCGTAACTC
>JAQGBS010001684.1:0-14986 GCA_034698545.1 Acrobeloides obliquus
ATTCCGGACTTTGTCTGTTTAGAACAGACGTTGTTCGTTTAGAACGTACAAAAATGTCTGTTTCCTTTACTCTCTGCCTTGGTCCCCCCTTTATGTTTTTTCCCGTCCACAGAAAGTCAAAATTTTCGGGGATGTTTGTACACGTGTACCCCCTCCAAACCCGAATCCTAACTATGGCCCTGATTCAGAGCATTATGAAATTGAAAATTATGGATTTACTCACCTTTCCGGATTCTTTTATAAATTTTCGATTTTTTCAAAATTTTGAGGAGAAAAAGGAAAATTAAAAACAAATAATCCTGACTCATATGACCTTCAAAATTGTGATAAAAAAAATTCCATCCTGTTTTTATTTGTGTAAATTTCATTTTTTTTCTTATCATAAATATCTTAAGAAGCTGAAGAAAAACAAAGTAAAATGTATACTGATCTTTTACACAGATCAAGAAAACAATAGTAATGTTTCAAAATCTCCAAAAAAAAAATTTTGTCTATAAAAGTAATAGAAAATAAAAGAAAAGCAATTCTATTCACATAAAATTTTAGGGTTAATATTCAACTCAAAAATACACAACTCGAACCACTAAATTCGCATAACACGAAACCGTTGATTAAAGGCGTCGGGAATTCTGGAATCCAACAAAATTTTCGTAAAATTTATCGAAGATTCTGAAATTTTGCAGGTGGTTCGAGTTGTGTATTTTCGAGTTCCGACCCAATGATTCGAGTTGTGTATGTTCTAGTTATGTATTTTCGAGTTTTTACAAATTGTCTGAATTTTTGTACTCGGGAGATTTCTGCAAAAAATTCGTATTCGAGGCGATTCTACGGTTTTTCCGCTGGTTCCCTGCAACTTTCATCAACAGTTTCTTATTTACGACTTTAGTGGTTCGACTTGTGTATTTTCAAGTTTCCATCCGATCGTTCGAGTTGTGTATTTTCGAGTTGAATCAATTTTAGATATAAGTTTTCCAAATATGAATGTCTATATTATAAAAGTGGACAACAAAATTTACAATACGCTTTCCCAAATGGGACGATATTTACAAATAAAATAAAATCACATCCTAGTGCTAATACATCTTGTTATTATACAATTGTATTACCTAAATTCCAAAACAAATCAAGTTTAGTCAAGATTACATTCCATAAACTTAAAATTGGAGCTTCCGACACATCGCTTATAGTTCAATCTTATTCGAATTACGCAAAAAGTAATATATTTAATTTATTTGCGTTAGATCAGACGAATGTCACAAATTGGCAAGGAATTTATATTTATGGTGATATAATATGTATTTCACTTCCGAAAAATAGTGAATTATCTTTAACCTTTCAATATGTAAGCAATGAATATTGGCATAATGATCATGATTCTACAGAAGGTATTCCATGATTTTCTAGTATCAAGCATTCTTAAGCGTTCTTGTAATAGTGCAACGAAATCAGCAGAGTATCTAGAGACCGAGAGGCTTTCAAAAAATGGCAAAAGGCCAGTTCGGAGCAGGCAAGGGCCAAGGCCTGTCTCTGATTTTTTTGTACTCTTTTGAGCAGGATTGTAGCTAGAATTCGGGTTTAGAGAGGTACGACTTTTTTTTTGAAGAGCAACAATCAGTTGGTGACATAAAATTTCTACCAGGGCCTAGGCCTAAGCCTTGGTAGAGATTTTATGTCGCCAACTGACAATTACCCCTTTTAGATTTAGGGGGAATATTTTTTCAGGTTTAGGGGGGGGTACGACTCTTCAATAAAGTATTAAAAATAGCATTTTTGAGCAAAAATATAGAAAATTTGGCGATTTTTGGTTAATAAATGACATTCTGTGAAAAATTGTAAAAATGAGCATTTTTATTAAAAAAATACGAACTTTTGGTGAAAAAACTTTTTTTCAAAAATTTGGGCAAAAAACATAAGGGAACCATTAAGAAAATTTTTTACATTTTTTGGATTTTGGGTCGGACAAGTGCTCCTGATACCCCCCCCCCTCCCCAGCTACGATCCGCTTTTAGACTTCGTTCCGTTCTACCAGTAGTGTACCCAAGGGGTTGGTAGGGCGTACCCGGGCACCCCCGAAATCCGAAAAATGAAATTTTTCTCTAATGGTCCTCCTTTACGCTTTTTTCCAAAAATTCCTTTTACAACTTTGTCCCCCCTCCCCCCGAAATTTTTCTGGAACGCCACTGCGGTTGAGCCAAGACGGGCAGGGCCGTGGACCGGCCGGGCTGAGGGCTACTTTTTCTACCCCATAGTGACAATCACACATGCACAATAGGTCTTTGAGGGTCTTCGAACAAAGACCTGGAGTCGTGCATAGCGCAAGGGGTTGAGAGGGAGTCGTGCATGACGCGCGGCCATAAAAGATACATTTCATGAAGCGCGACCTTTTTTTAGAAACGTTTTTTTAAGACTTAGAAGTCGTGCAGTGTCGTGCAATAGGATCGGATTTTTGAAGACCCACTTGTACACGTGTGGTGGCGATCAAAAGTCAACGTATCGCTTTTTTTGATTTTCCACCTATTCCCTTGCCCATATGCGTTCTTTATAGGCATTGTAATGTCGCCATATTATTATGAATTATCATCAAAACAATCATCTAACTATACCATATGTAGATATTGTAATAAAGATTTAAAAGAATTCCATATAAAATTTTCATACGTTGATGGTGATAATAACGCAGAGCTGTATATTTCTTCCGATACAGGAGCTAGTTATTTATTCGGCTCAAATGTTGATAATCAACAAATTTATATTTTTTGTGGTACATACTTAAATATTGTGTTTAGCTCGCCTATCCCTTCACTCGGATTTTTATTAAAGTATAAAATACTGCCTCCAACTTGTAACTGTACTAAAAACTGTTTAAATAAAAACCAAACGTGGACTGGTCTAACAATAAGCAGCCCCAACACTGGTCCAACAATAGGTAGCCCCAACACTGGCCCAACAATAAGCAGTTTCAAGAGGCTGCATGAAATTTTGGAGATAAGTGGTGGTATAGGTGCAATTGGATTAGTCCTAGTTTTATTTAGTTTATATAAAACTTATTCACATATTCAAAAACGTAGATACTCTCCTAATAGGTCACCGAAAACAACAACCACAACGATTAATTTTAACATTAATGATGATTTATCAGAAACATCTAGTTTATTTAAATTTTCTAATTCTTGTATGAAAGAATTGATGAAAAACGAAAATGTTAACAAGTTGATTTTTCAAAATGGTGAAGTTTATGACTTTTATAAAACTGATTTGGAAGAATTAAACGTTTTAGATAGTAAGTTTGATTTTAAAATCTCCATTATCTTCTAGCTAATTCAAAAATGTTCAAAATGGGAAAAAAGACTTGTATGATGAAAAATTTTCAATTATCCATGAATAGAGTGGTCCACCATCCCCTCCCTTGGCTATGCCATTATCAGTAGGGGTGTTCCAAGTGCTCGATAATCGAAATTTTTTACTAATTGATACTCGATAAACAACTTTTAATTGATTCAAGTTAAAAATTATCGTGAAAACATTCAGGTACACGTTTTCGTTGTAATACACACAATTTTAAAAGCCAACTTTACACGTAATTATCTCGACAACTTCTACTTCTCATAATAAAAACAATTTTTAGATAGCTGTCGACATATGGTCAAAAAATGCTTACACAAACCCTCAAACATCTTAATGGCCGTGAAATACTTACAAGTACCCCAAGGTCCATCTTACGATGATGAACTAAAAATAAGATTTAAAATCCTGCGTCGAGAAATCGAAAACCTTTACGAACTCCGAGGCTGCCCTAACATTGTTGAATTATATGGAGTTTGTATTGCTGAAGGTCAAGCTTGGCTGTGTATGGAGTTTATGGATATGACTTTAAGGCAACTTTATCTTGTTGTTCACCATAAAAAGAATGCAAGTGAAAATTTTCCGGAAGAATTAGTCGGCTATGTTTTTGTCAATATTGTTAGTGCATTAATGTTTTGTAAAAATAAGGATATTGTTCACCGGGATATTAAGCCTAATAATATTTTAGTTAATTATAGGTAAGAACTGGAACTAGAACAAAACATTAATCAATAGCGTAGCGCAATTGGATTGAGTGGACGGTCCACTTGGACCCAGTCGGCGATACTCTACTGCCCTCCGTCCTTCCCAACCTTCGAGTATAGCAGCCTTTACTTAAGTAAAAACACTAGACAAATCGATCGTACAAAATCTCAAACCGAGCCTAAGAATCGATTAAACCACACTGAACCCTTCGCCACTTTTCCCATCGCCCTTTCAAACTCTACCCTTCAAGCCCTAGGCTAAGTTGGAACAACCGTTCGTCAGCCTGGCAGCTTAGCGAGAGTCGACTGTAATTAAAATATTTAGCGGCGAAATCAAACTTTGTGACTTTGGAGAGTCAAAAATGCTAGAAAATTCCATTGTTAGTACACATGTTGGCACTATTGCTTACTGGCCTCCTGAACAATTTTCCGAGCACATAACAAAATACGATTCACGAGCGGATGTTTGGAGCATTGGAATAACTTTATTAGAAGTAATTTTGGCCAAATTGCCATACAAATTGGCCAAAATACATACTCCACCGGGTCCATCATCAGTTTGGGATTGCGAACAGGTGGATATCAATGAAACTTTTTTGCCTCAACTTATTATGAATACTTGCTTGGCTACAATTATTCAAAATTTCATAAAATTTCAAGGTTATTCGAGTGAATTGTGTGACCTTTTAGAAAAATGTACAGAAAAATTCGAAAATCGAGCTAAATTTGAGGAACTTATGGAAACTCAATTATATCATCAGTATAAGAAATTGAAAAATGAAGATTTTGCTAAACTTATAGCAAAATATGTTAAAGCTAAAAAGAGTGAGGCGACAAAAAGTTTTGTCTTACATTTAACTTGATATGTACATAGTATGAACTTAAATAACGTGAGACCCCAACATATCCAGCAGATTTCTCATGAAATTTGATAGCTTTGATTAAAGTTTTTTGAGACAATTTTATGCAAAGAATCCATTAAGCTTATTTTCGAAGCATGAAAAAATTTACTTGACTTTGATCAGGCAATTTTTTGCTTCAATTCATTCACCTCTCCCTAAATCAGGCTCAGGGAGCTATTTTGGATTCTTATCCAAAAGTCATCTTCCAGGAGGTAATTTTAAGCGGTAAATTGATTTTTTATGCTTCGAAAATTATAGAAATCAATTTCTCGTCTAAAATCACCAGAGATGACTGTTGTAAAAGAATCCAAAATAGCTCCTTTGGACCTGATTCAGGGAAGAATGAATGTATTAAAGTTAAAATTGACTAAACCAGAGTCATGTATATTTTTTCAAGCTTCAACATAAGCACAATCGATTCCTCTCATAAAATTACCTCAGAAAATATTTATCAAAGTTATCAAAAATCATGTAAAATTGTTCATATAGGGTGTCACGTTATTTAAATCCACTTTGTAAAAAGTTTTGTACATAGTGCTTATAAAAAATAATTCTAATTTTTTGATATCTATTGTTGTGAATACTTTTGAATCATAAAAGTTTACTGATCTTGGGGATTTCAATTTTTCAATTGTCAATGACTTAAATTTTTTATATTGTTTCCAGGTGGTACCGCCAACTAGAACCACCCTTGTTTAACACTTTTTAATTGCTTACATTCACGTCTTGTCTAAACTTTGATGCTTAGTTTGGATATAAAAGTCTCTTTGAAAATTGTTTGAATCTGCGTAATTTTACTTGTAAATAAACTTTTTATTTCAAAAGGGTCTTTAAAAACTTTGCTCATTTACACTCAATTTGGGAAGCTTGGTTTAACTTCCAAAAGTTGTTACTTGTTGTACTGGAATTTCGAGCCCTTCTGTAAGGATTTCAAGTATTCTTCCGAACAGTTAGTTTGCATAGCTCTTTAAGTGAAATAATCGAGGTATCACACCCCTCGTAGTGGCACCTCCAGTGGTCGAAATAAAAAAACACTTCAGATTCGTGTTCTCCATATCGAAAAACCCCAGGATAAAAAATTTCAGCCAATTTGGAGAACTTTTCGAAAATTCGATTTTTCGACCCCTTGGAGGTCGAAAAAATCAAATGCGTATTCGGAAAATTTTTCGATATGGAGAACACGATTCTGAAGAAAGTTTTTGATTTTGACCACTGAAAGTGCCTCTATGAGGGGCATACTCATGCATTTTCAAAGTGCTACATCTCAGCGAAAACATTGTTTCGGAAAAAACACCTACGTACAAAGTTAGACCTTGATCTGGGCAACAAAAGCAAACTGAGTTATTTAAAAAGGAGTTTATTGAAAAGGTTATGAATTTTTTTTAAATGATACTTTATTATATTATAAAACCTATAGCCTAACTCAACAATGGGGGAGGGATGCACAAAAATTTTTTCTTCTAGATGTCATTAAAACTATAAAAAATTACGACAAAAATCAGCTTTGAGTCAATTGGGTACTGCACCGTTTTACGACCCCTTTTTATTGGGAATCACGCCGCCGTGCCTTATGAAATTTAATGAGGGTACAAATTTATTTATATAAAGTTTATCTTATGCTGAATCAATATTTGATGGATGATTCATCATTAGAACACAAAAATCGCACATTTTTTTGTGTTTTTAGAATTGAGCACTCAAAAAGAACCATTGTTACATTATATAGCATACAGACAAGATTAAAGTCTGCACACTGAAATTGTGATCTTAGTTCATTCCACTCATTGATTCAATCATATATAAAGATCAATTTTTTAATTTATTACCTTGTTTTTAAAATTATTTATAAATGATTTTTATACAGAAATTTTTATTAGTTCTAATATGCCTAACGATTTTATTTCTTGGTCATATTTTTGGAGATTATAATGACTCTTTAGCAAGAAATAAATTATACCCATTAGCCTCTACTTCTTATGGAACAGTGCCAAAAAAATGTGTTAAAAATTTGTTTAATAATAGTGAAGTAAAATTTTATATTTGCCAATTTTTTTATCAGATTACCATTTTAGTTTATCCGGCAAATCACTGTGGTGTGCGACAAGCAAAATGATACATGTTCTGGCTTTGTTGCCGTTTCACATGATGATATGGCTATAATTTTGGTTTTTAGGTAAAATTTTAAAGTAAATATTTCTTCAACAGGTCTTTACTATTATAGAGGGACGAATAGTGACCAAGAACTTATGGACGAAACTCAATCAACTTTTCATGATTCAAAAGTTAAATTTATTGCCGGTGGAATGGTTAACGCTTGGTTTAATAATGCTTTCAATCTTATTTGGCAATCTGGCATGCGAGACGCTTTTTTGACATTAAAAAATCAATATCCTACATATGATCTATGGGTAACGAACGCTCATAAATATAATCTGGAAACCGAGGGTGCGTTTCTAAGTAGAACCGTACTGTCAACAGTCAACCGTACGGATCAGTATTGATCACTGTCAATCGTGAACCGTTCGGCTCCCCCATGGCCCCGTAGGAACCCGTACGGGGGTCGTACGGGTGGCCTACGGGGTCGTATGGATGACTTACGAGGCCACGAGGAGCCGCACCGTACAGTTCACGGTTGACAGTGATCATTACGGATCCTTACGGTTCAACTTAAAAACGCACCTCGAGCTCGGTCTCCCGTTTTAGTAATGAATAGAGTGGGTTGTTCTCCAACATTTAAGAAACTAAATCTTTTTCACTAATATTGTGAGGATGGTAAAGATAGGCATGATTAAAAACAATGGGTAAACCCCAGTCTTGTAGGAGCTCAACTTTTTTGAATAACAAGACCCAAGAAAACATGCCCATTGTTCTCCAAAAGTGTCCTGGATGTCTCATGAACCCAACGGCCCTGTTCCATAAACAGAATGAGCGGGACACCATTGCATTACGCTCCCCTCCACTGCCCACTCGGTTTGTTTCTAAAACTGGTCTAACATGTCATAGACCCATTCGGCCCGGACTTTAATTTGAGTCCAGGACCCATAGGGCCCTTTAGCATGGTTCCGGAATTTGGACCCATTTTGGAATATCGCAAGCTTACTCTTCTTTTTTTTATAATTCTAAAATGTTTATTTAGATTACTGGGCATTCATTGGGAGGCGCAGAGGCTAGTTTATGCGCAGCTTGGATTATTTATGCTGGGTATGTATCAACGAATAAAACATTTTTATACACTTTTGGTCAACCTAGAGTTGGAGATCAGCAATATACTCAAATACATGATCTTTTGGTAAGAGAATTAACAATTAGAAATTAAAAAGTAAAATTTTTAGGTTAAAAATTCATATCGTGTTGTCCATGCAGCTGATAAAGTTGCATTGAATCCACCACAAAGTTTTAATTATACTCATCATAAAACTGAGGTATCTTTTTTCTATATATGCTACCGTCATATCTAAAAGTTTGGCATATCTGAGTTTCAGATATGGCTAGGCATATCTGAAAATTTCAGAAATTATAGACTCAGATAGGCCTAAACCTAGGTTTAGGCCTATCTGAGTCTATAATTTCTGAAAGTACATACCCTGAGATAATGGTATCCCGAGATACCCTGAAAATAAACGCGAGACCGAGCGCTGCAGGTTCTCACTCGGAACGACAGGCCGAGGGACGAGCGCGGTTCGCTTGGAACGTGAGGAAAAAACGAGCCGAAGGCTCTCGAGTTTATGTCAGAAAAAGAGAAGGGTAGTGTTAGAGCACAACATTTTTTGCCCATTCCCATTTCAGAAATATGATTTGATCACTGGGGATTCTTTTTTGTCAAATTATTTTTTATAGGTTTGGTACAACAACAATATGGTCGTCGGTCAACCTTTTAAAATATGTCAAACCGATGAAGACAAAAATTGTAGTGATAGTGTGCCTGTTGCTAACGAAACTATGGTTGATCATTTTATTTATTTTGACAGGCCTTTTAATTATACCAAATATGGTTGTCCAAACAATACTCATCGTTTAAAATTATAAAAGGTGTATAAATTCAGCATTTGAGTTCTTCATAAGTTCAAATTGTGCATTTTTAAATCATAGTTTGTTTGTTAAAATTTTAAAAAATCTGACGTGTTATTTATATTTAGCATTAGAGCTTTTATTTACAACCAGGGATGTATAAGTATTTCTATTTGTATTAGGTTGTTATTTTTTTACTCGAACACGCGACCTTTGTGATCAATAAGCCGCTGCTCGCATCAAATTAGCCCCAATAAGTTCTTTTTTGTGAAAATAAATTTTTTCGAGATGCGGCTACAAAGTCACTTCCCTCTTTAATAGAAACGTTACTTCTATTTTTATACATCCCTATTTACAAAAAAATTAAGTCAAAGCTACAGTATTCATAAAAATTTTTGTCATCGCCTCTATACAGTTGGTGAAAACTCGGTCAATATTATTGGTATCAGTCGCATTAGTAAAATGTGTATAAATAGGGTTCTTTATAACGTTATCCCTAGTATCTGCTTGTAGAAACCTGCCTTTAATATAGTTTGTCATGGAATCATAGGTATTTTTTTCTAAAAGATAGATGATTTGATCTGTGTGTAATTTCGAAGAAAAATTTTGAAACATTTCCATGGAATTACACATACATATATAATTCCATTGAATTTCCTAAGAAAAATAGAGCTGGCCCATGACTCCATCTCCAATACCTTTATAAGTTTTAAAACACATTGTAAGCGGATAATTTTCACATCTTTCCTTGAATAAGTCAATCTTGTTGAAAAATAAAAGAAAGGCAGTTGAATTTGCAAAATATCTGCTTCTTATTACGGATATAAACAATTTTAGGTTGTATTTAAGACGATTCTAAAAATTTGTTATATTTATATCCTTTTATATAAAAAAATAATAATAACTTACAATTTTTTCTCCTTTTTCTTCTATAAATTGCATATATCCTGAAATATCTGCCACAAAAAGCACTCCATGGACATTGTCAAAACAATAAATCCATTTTCTTTGCTCGGATTTTTGCCCACCCACATCTACCATCCTATAAAATTTCATAAATTTACATAAGAATGTTACATTCAGTGGGATAATTATAATCGACGAATGAAAGGATGCATATGTGCTTTAATTTTGTGTTAAAATCCTGTATTTTAAGCAAAAAGGTGCAAATTTTTTCAAAAATGTGTGTTTTTAAGCTAACAATGCTTAAAGGGGGAGAACCATTTGAGGGTCATTCTCCAAAAAAAATTTTTGATATGACTTATATAAGGATAAAATCATGCGAGGAATTGATTGTGCACACTCCCTTGACCCTGATTCAGAAAATGGAGCGAAAATCAAACATTTTCGGATTTTTATGAGAAAAGTGTCAATTCTTAGGTTTTTCTAGGCGGGAGAATTGATTACGCGCACTTCCTAAGCGTGAAAACGTTTCCTTGACCCTGATTCAGAGAAGGAATTAATGTATTGAAGCGAAAATCAACCTTCCGCAATCGGGACATCTTTGAAGCAACTTTTCTAGTTGCGACATTTCAACTAACACATAGCAAAGTTTTTCTACAACTTCTACCACTTCTTCATGTTCTGGCAAATCCTCTTCTTCATTATCTAACATAGCTTCTTTGTTTTCAAGCATAATTAAAGCTTATTCTTACCCCTCTTAATAAAATTCAATTTTTCTCTTAAAAAAAATTTTTTATGAAACTTCTCCAGATTCATCGATTTTTGTCTGGAATTTATACTCATGGAACACCATTGATTGCCTCTGAGGGAGTACTATATCTTTCTATGAAAAATTTACCTCATATTAAAATTTTTATACTTAAATTCCACTTCTACAATTCCATTTGTTTGAATTCTTGACCTCAAAATGTCTTGAATTGTTGGTGCATAATCCATTTCTGCTATACGTGTAATATTATTAAGAAAACTAAATTTATTTTAAATAAATTTAAAAAAAATTTATACTAGGTTGCAGAATCCATTAAATTAATCTCATGTCGCCTCGCTAAAACTTGTTCCATAAAAGATGCTTCATAAATATATTGTATAGTTAGACCTAATTCAGGGGATATTTCATATTCATTTTGAGCAGTTTTTTGGACATATGCCATGAATTTTTCGACTTCGGGCTAAAAATAATGCACGAATAAAATAATCGACTTAAGTTAGAGATGTTATAATGTCCGCGGTATCGTATCCTAACGGTATCAAAAGCATGGTACTGGTACCGTTTGTAAACGGTACTTTGGTACTGGTACTCTTTCCTAAGGGTATCAAAAATATGCGGAAATAGGCTCAAAACATTAAAAATTTCTTCAAAAATTTGAAATTTTATTTCAAAAATTCACGTTTTATTGCTGAAAGTATTCAGAAAATTACGATTTTTGAGTTAAAAATGCCAATTTTTGGACAATTTTATTGAAAAGTGGCCATTGAAAAAAATTTTTAAGCAACTTAAATTGTCTAAAATTTGAATTTTAGAGTTCAGATATAAGTAAAATTCTTAAAAATAAGGAAAAATGACACTCTTGGTGAAAATGAAAAATATCAAAAAATTTGATCGTTTTTTAAAAGACACCGTATTTAGGGTGTCCACATAGATCATGGTAGAAAATCATGAAAAGTGAAGATACTGACAAAATCGTTTATCGCATTAATTCTCCAGACAACAATCTAACTTTTTACGCAAACAACTTGAAAAATGATGGATGTACGCATTTTCATGTACGGCGCCCCTATGACCCGTGGCGGTCCCTACATAACACCCCTAATTTAAGGTCGTACTCATAGACATAGCCAGAGGAGCCTATAGCCTCCTGTCGTCCGAAACTTAAAGGAAAAAATGCAATTTTGGAAGGAAATTTTCAAAAATTCCATATTTAGTCTCCTGTCGTGGATTAGCCATTCTTATCGTAAAATCCTGGTTACGTCTATGGTCATACTTGTATTTTTAAATCGATATCTATATTTAATAGTTTAGCGTCAAGCAAAAGCTTATGCATGGCTTGGATAACATTGCTATATACAAGAAATCGATAGTTTATTATGTCAGTATCGGAATATCCATTCATGTGAAGAATTCTAAGTTTTAAGTAAAAATAGAATAAGTGAAAATGTAGAAAAGGATACCTCATTTGTTTAAAGATAGTGCTTTTACCAGATTCTGGACCACCTAGAAAGAATAATAAAATAAGATATGTTTTAATATAATTAGTACCGGGAAGCTGAGCGCTACCGCGTTAGGAGGCAATAAGAAAAAAGTGAAATTTTGTCTCCGATTTTGATATAAATCGTCTACTCTCATCGTCCCCTACAACTTTAGTTTGAATAGGTACAGTTTAAATTTAACTGTCAAAAGTTAAACCGCACAGAAAGACATTATGCGTTTTATATAAGAAGATAGGATACCGTAAATACTGTAAAATACTCCCCCTCTAAATGACGCCCCTTTAAATATCGCTCCCGCTCTAGGGGAGGAGGATTAAAAATTAACGCCCCTCCCCCTACAAGGGGTTGAAAAATCAACCACCCCAGATATGCCCGAAACCGTTAAAAATGCACAACAAATCTAAAACTTGAGCAAATAGCGTTTTTTATCATGTTTTTTGGCACTATAACTTTTGCCACGAATCTCGCCACGCTAACTTTCGCTATGTAACTCTTGCCACCGATAACTTTTGCCACTTTCGTATCAATAAACATATTTTAATTTCAGACTAATTAAGGTGCCTGATTTGCAATAAATATGTATATTGACACGAACATGGCAAAAGTTACGTGCCGAAAGTTAATGTGGCAAAAGTTATAGTGCCGCTTTTTTCTCTTTTCTTAATAAGAATTTTTTTGGATTTTTTAAAAAAGTTTTTGGATTTTTGGTGAAAATTTATTAATTTTTTTATTGGTTGATGTTGGTGACTGGGGAGAAAAAGTTAAAAAATAAACGCCCCTTCCCCTCTAAAAGACGCTCCCTCAAGGGAAGGTTTTAAAATTAACGCCCGGGACATATTTTACAATATTTACGGTACTTCTATAGTTAAGAGCCAGTCTGATCGAACAAAATTTTCTTATTTTTCAGTCTATGTATGCATATTTTGCATAGACTGAAAAACATTTGAAGCATACGAAATTGTTTGTCTAGTAAGTCTCTAAAATGAGCATTCAAACTTACCCAATAACAAAATCTTCATAGTATCTTTAGCATAGTCTCTATCTCTTGCTATCTGTTCTTCTATCAACCTATTCCTTCTAATTAATTCTGCCACTCTATCATCAATTATAGAAGCACTACTAAGAGTTTCATCACATATAGAATTTTCAAAATCAATGCCACAAAACCAAGACATTCTCCAATATGTCATATCCTAATGATAAGAAACTTTATAGACTAATATTTCATAAATCAATAGGATTTGAGAAAAAGTTATGTATAATAATTTAAAATTAATTTCCGTCGGCGCTAAAGATTAATGCATATCCTTTGTTCTCAGCACATATGACAAAAAATATTTATTTATATTGAAAGATTAATTCTTAAAAGCCTACATAAAGATAAACAAATATTCTCATTTTGTTCGAAAAATAACATTGATTTTACTACGTGCTTACTGGGATAAAAAATCGATGAGGATTCAACTATTGCCAACACAAAAATTGCCATCGTCAAACATTTGCCACCGTTTAAAGGGGAGACCACTTTAGGGTCAGATCTCGACCAAAAAAATTTTTTGAAATGGCGGTTCTAAGAGTATTTTAAAATTTTAAAAATTAAGCATGCCCATCAACAATTAAGCTTAAACGCTTAAAATTAAGCCAAAATGGTACTCCTCACAGAGAGATATTACTCGTTTTATATAAGAAGATTGACCATTTTAGTTCTTTCAAGTCAAATATGCATTTTTAATTCATAGCTATTTAGTTTATTTGAAATTTTTTGAAATTAAACAAATTGAAGAATTTTATGTATTTAGCATTAGAATTTTTATTTACACAAGAAATTAAGTCAAAGCTGCAGTATTCATAGAAATTTTTATCACGGCCGCCATACAGCTTTCGAAAACCCGATCAATGTTATTGGTATCAGTCGCATTAGTAAAATGTGTATAAATAGGGTTCTTTATAACGTTATTCTTAGTATCAGATTGTATAAACCTATTTTTAATATAGTTTGTCGTGTCATCATAAGTATTTTTTCCTAAAAGATAGGATTGAAGATTTGGTCAAAATTTGCAAATCCGCGTGAAGTAATTTTAATTGCCAATGACATTTTTTACTCAAAAATATGGATAAAAAATTATTTTGAAAAAGTATTAGGGAAAAATTTTTTATACTTAAAATATCGACCCCAGAATAGCTGACCCAAAGGTTAAGAAAAAATAAATTTAGTCTTGCCATATTAGGAACCAGTCCATGTCCGCCGTTCTGCTTATGTTACCTTCATAAGTTTTAAAACACTTTTTAAGTGGATAATTTTCATATCGTTCCTTGTATATGTCAATCTTGTTGAAAAATAAAAGAAATGCTGTTGAGTTGGTAAAATATTTGTTTGTTATGATGGTTTTGAACAATTTTAGATTGTACTTTAGGCGATTCTAAAATTTTTATATTTATATCCTTTTGAACAAAAAACAACTTACAATCTTCTCTCCGTTCTCTTCTATAAATTGCATATATCCAGAAATATCTGCTACAAAAAGTATTCCATGGACATTGTCAAAACAATGGATCCATTTTCTTTGCTCCGATCTTTGCCCACCAACGTCAACCATCCTATAAATTTTTTTGCATAAAATGTCATCCTGGAACTGTACTTTATTATCAGTGATTCGGGGTCGAACTCTCGATCTTAAAACACAAATACCGACGCCTAATCATTTCCAATCGCGTTTAGAGGATTTTTTTCGATTTTATTAATCTCTGAGAATCTCACGTCTATACCAAACTATATGGGTCCTATTTTTTTTGGCACCAAAAATATTTTTTCTGGCACCAATATTTTTTTTGGCACCAAAAATATTTTTTCTGGCACCA
>JAQGBS010001685.1:0-14986 GCA_034698545.1 Acrobeloides obliquus
AATATCATGAAAATTCTATTTTTAACTCATTTTCAAAAATTTTGTCCATTCCGAAGCCGTTGCTAGTGGTCCTTTAAAGAAGTTTTCGAAACGTCAATTTTCGAAAAGTCAACGCATTTTCGAAATGTCAAGTTTCGAAATATGAATTTTCGAAACGTCAAACAACCGTCTGATCATTTAAGTTATCTTATTTAGGAAAATCATGGATTTTTCCTAGTAGAAAATGTCATAGCTGTGATTATGGCTGCAATGGTAGTAGCATCTATGAGTTTAAGTACCTTTGGAACTTATAGATTTTTAAACAAAAACAAAAGCTTTATCTCCGAACATTCCTATAAAATAATGCATATGTTAATCACCGCTTTATTAATTGAGACCATTTCGGTGGCTATGATAATTGGTTTTCCAGTGGTACTTGCTTTCTTGTATGAAAAGTTTGACACATCGTTGACCGCAGCGGCTCTTAAGAAAATCTGTTATACTATTACTAGTATCGTCCCCCTAATTAGTGATACTATAAAATTAATTTGCGTTAAAAATTATAGGTTTGATGAATTGGAGCTATTGTGGATCAGGGGGGTCATCTCAGGGTCAAAAATCGAAAAAAATTTTTCTCAAATTTTTTTAAAAGACACATTTTTGCCATTAAAAAAAATTTTTTTCGATTGTTGACCCTGAGGTGACCCCCTGATCTATAATAGCTCCGATGAATTTTTAGTTATAATAAACAAATTGTTTATTTAGATTATTTGTTATCCGAGTTCTGAAAAAGATGGTACCAGATAAAATTCGAAATTATTTTTTCAATACCAACATTCAAGTTCATCCATATCCTCTTTCAGTTCCAAGTTTTACGATGCCAACTACTCAACAACTTTAAATTTGTTTCATAAGAAACTCGAAAAGTTGGAGTTTATGGTCAAGTGGATAGAACTGCAATCTTCTATTTTACATATATGTACAGGGTGGGGCAAATTTGGCAGCATAACTTTTCGCACCATTGTTCTGTACAATTATTTTTCGTACATGAACTTTTCGTACAATTATTTTTCGTACATGAACTTTTCGTACAATTATTTTTCGTTAGCACAATAAGTTTCGTGTTAGTACAACGAAAAGTTCGTACGAAAAATAATTGTACGAAAAGTTCTGTATGAAACGTAATGTACGAAAAGTACCATACGAAAAGTGTTTGTACAAAAAATAACTGTACGAAAAGTCCATGCGAACTACAATTGTACGAAAAGTTATACTGCCCCAAATTTTTTGTAACACTAAAATTTGCTCATATAACTTTTTTTAAAATAAATCCGTTTTTGATCACTTTTGTTTGAATTTCATACAGAGACAATAGGAAAACGATCTGAGTGAAAAAATCGATAACGAACAAATTCGACTATTCCCTTGGTCCCCCCCCAAGGGGTATAAAATTGAAGTTTAAAAAATTTCGAATTTTCACCGGAAAACTGGCTGTCTAGGGAGTTTTCTCTTTTTTACGATTTTAAACGTTAGTAGTGGAAATGAGATCGAAAAAAATTTCTCGGATTTTTTCGAAACCACGCTAGAAATGTTCTTCATATTGAAATACATCTGCCAGAAAGAAATTTTGGCCGAAAAAAATTATCCAAATCGCTCACGCCATAGGAATTCAGCGAGGTGGCTTAGAAGTTCATTATCGTGGATTCCCTTCTTTTGTTGAACGATTTGAACTCTCCCCATTTTCTCTCAATATGGCAGCGCGTGACGGGGCCAACGAAATGACGAACTCGATGGTGCAGCAACCATCCAGGAAGTCGAACAATTCCATTGTAGGCTCTCCACTCATTGGAGTAGATCGTGGTTCCAGGACGAATATGGCGTAGAATCTGTGGAAGCTAGTCGACAGCTTGACAACATCGCATTAGCACCATGAATGAGCGATTGGATCCGTACATCCGAAATTCCAAATACCGTGACGGCGAACGCAACGACCACGTTGCGCTTTTCGTGTAGTCAGAAAGGTTTCGTCAATTTCCACGCTCGTACCTGGTCTACCAATTTGAATCGAATGAGCATTGAAGTAGTCGGCACACAAGCGACGAAAGCGAATCCATCAACGAATGATCATGCGACGTTTCGGTTTTGCTTAAACACGGTCTGTTTCAACATGCACATGCGATGGGTCCAAAGGCAGGAGAGGTGCATTATCGACTTCAGCGAAACTCTCTGTCTTTTTATGGGGAGAAAAAGGTGTCCTAGAAAGGCGAAGCCCTAAAAAACCGCACAAAAAACATACCGCGAGGAATTCTTTCTTCGGCTTATTTTGATTTGTAGGTCCAAGTCGGCAACCGGCTTTTCGCAAATCCAGTAGCAGCCTCGTACACGATCTTGCATGGATTCTTGGCAATGGTTGCATATCATCGAGCCATGGATTAAGCCAAGTAAGACCATCCAGTTCTCAAATTCTTCTTCGGATAGTCGAAGCTTTTCGCATAGCTCGAAAAAATTCATCTCATGAAGCTCAAGAGGTTGAACCATGATGAAATAGCTAAAGTCAATATGAAAATAAAACGCGGAAATAACCAAAAATTCGCCACAAATACGAGAAAAAAATGATTTGAAAATATTTTAAAAAAGTCGATTTCACATCACGCTCACTTGGGTCCACATCACAATGCAAAAAGTATTCGACGCAAGGCGGATTCGAACCAACAATAAAATTTAGAAGTTAATGGCTTACCAATTGAGCCATCGTTGCATTTATTTTAAATAAATAGAAACTGGAAAGAAAAATTCAACTTTTAATCGCTATTTACCACAGTAAATCGACTGGATGTAAAATTTTTTCATAAATTCTACCGTTTTGGGTATGGGGGAAACTTTTTAGAATGATTTTGGTATATGTTTGAGTTTGACACATTTGGTGAGTGTTCCTTGTAAAGAAAACAAGGCTCGTAAGGAATAAGAATAAATAAATCAGTGATAAGAATAAGTGATAACGTCGGCCAATTATTATTTAAAAATTTTTGTCAGTGCTTTAAAATATTGTTTTTTTATATTAAATATTCATCTATAATCCGTGTTGAATTATTTGAATAGTAAGAAGTTTAAAATTAATTTAGATTTAGCGCTAGATATAGTATTGGGTTGGTGCATAATTATCCGCCGTTTTTCTTTGAGTCATTTTATTGTTCCAAATTTTGCATTTCTCTTTCATTTTTTCACAATAATGATGCCTACTGTTAAGAGTATCGAAATGCGTGTCGAGAACCATGTTCATTTGCGGCATATCATGCTTTACCACTACGAGAAAGGGTGGACCGCAGCGCAGTCATTTCGCGATCTTAACGAACTTTGCGGCAAAGGAACGATTAGCGAGCGCCAGTGTCGCGAATGGTTTGCGCGCTTCAAAACTGGCGATACCAGCTTCCTCATCCTCCGTATTCTCCCACGGAGGCGCCCACCGACTACCATGTCAATCGCTCGCTAAAGAACTGGCAAGTTGGCAAGGTCTACGAAGATTTGAATGAAGTTGTGACTGATGTCAAAGCGTGAATCGCCTCAAAGAATCGTGACTTCTTTGCACGTGGAATCGATCGGTTGCCAAGCAAATGGGAAGCAGTGATTGAAGTTGATGGTGAATACGCTCCGGAATAATAATTTAAACATGTTTTAATTGTAATTTGTTGTTGCTGTGTTGAATAAATACTGAATCAAAAAAACGGCGGATAATTATGCACCAACCCAATATATTTCCCGTTAAAAGAAAAAAAGATTTAGCGCCGAGGAGCAAGTAGTGCAAACTTTATCTTATACGGAATAGTTCGGGCTCTATTACACTTTGGCCGTCCAATCTATTTTTAACCGTCCAATGGGGGTTTAACCGTCCAATAATTTTTTAACCGTCCAATCAAATTTTTAACCGTCCAATCGGATTTTAACCGTCCAATCAAAATTTAAAGAATGCTAATTATCTTAGTAACTTTTTTATTTATTCTAGTAACTTTTATTTTAGTAACTTTTTCAATTATCTTAGTAACTTGTTTAATTATTTTAGTAACTTTTTTTGGTACTTATGCACTATCCCCCTAGGCTGAAAAAAAGGCTTAGACTTTGGTTTTAAGGGCCTAATTTAAGGCCTAATCCTAAGGCTGAGGTCTTAGGATTAGGCCTTAACCCTTAGACTTAGGATTAGGCCTTAGGCTTAGGATTAGGCCTTAGGCTTAGGATTAGGCCTTAGGCTTAGGCTTAGGATTAGGCCTTAAGCTTAAGCCTTAAGCTTAGGCTTAGCCTAAGGCTTATGCTAAACCTTAGGCCTAGGCTAAGCCTAAGGCCTAAGCCTAATCATAAACCAAAGTCTAAGCCTTTTTTTCAGCCTAGGGGGATAGTGCATAAGTACCAAAAAAAGTTACTAAAATAATTAAACAAGTTACTAAGATAATTGAAAAAGTTACTAAGATAATTGAAAAAGTTACTAAAATAAAAGTTACTAGAATAAATAAAAAAGTTACTAAAATAATAATATTTCAAATTTAAATGTCCAAACAAATTGTACGACTTAATTGTACAGCGTATAGAAGTAGCACACCCATATCTTGATCCTCGGCTCTAATTTTCTTAATCCGCCCATCAGGTGCTAAAAAAGGATTTTATTAGGTAGTTTCGAACTAACTTCAGGTGATTTTTTACGCTTTTATATTTTATAACTATGCACAATAAAAAATTTTAATAATTAAGGATTTAAAAAAGATTTAAAAAATCTGATTGGAGGGTTAAAATCTGATTGGACGGTTAAAAATTTGATTGGAAGCTCAAAGTGTAATAGAGCCATAGTTCGATTCAGTAGCGAATCCATGGTGGGGCAAGAGGAGCGTCCCTTCCCCAAAATTTGAAATTTTTCAACTGTACAGTACCATGGTACAGGCTGGCACAGGTACAGGGGAAACACTGCTCCGAGAAAATCTCAAAAATTTTGGGATATATTACCCAAATTCGTATCTCTACAAATTTGAAGTATTTTTTTATGCGATCTTCGCCCTAGTTAGCACATTTGCTTATTTATGTAAAAAGAGATGTTGAAAAAATCAACAAATAATTTTGAACTATTCTTTGGGGCATAAAAATATAATTATTTTGATCATTCGTTCATATTTGTTAGAAGTTAAAGGTTAATTCTTGACTTTTTCTATTGCATTTTTATTTTACATAAAGGATGAATAAAACCATATGCATCGTTGGAGCAGGCTGTGGTGGGATTTGTGCCGCTAGAAGATGCCATGAAGAGGGGTTCAGCCAAATCGCAGTTTTTGAACAATCTAATACAGTTGGGGGATTGTGGAATTATACGAATGAAACAGGAGTTCATTCTAGTATGTATAAAAATTTGAGGTATGAAATGTTCATACGTATTTATTCTAGAGATTTAGGACCAATACAATAAAGGAATTGATAGCTTTCAAAGATTTTCCTATACCAGACTATAATCAAACTGGAAGATCTTTTATTACTCAAGAAGAATATTTGAAATACTTGAATGAATTTGCAAGGCCTATAAGGAGTTTTATAAAGGTAGGACCTTATGCCATTATCTTATCTATACCCATATCTATATCCTTACTCATACCCATACCAATCTTCTTGTATACAATTTTAGTTCAAACACGAAGTAACTTATGTCACTAGAAAGAACGAAAAATGGTTGGTTACTGTGAAAGATTTAAAAAATAACGAAACATCAATTCACGAATTTGATGTGGTGTTTATATGTAATGGCGTCAATACAAAGCCTTATTATCCAAAATTTGCTAAAAAGTATAAAAGACCTTATATGCATAGTCATGATTATCGTAACGCTGAAAAATACAAAGGAAAAACGGTTGTTATCGCTGGAGCTGGACCTTCTGGGGTTGATATATGTGAACAGTTGTTACCGCATGTTGAAAAGGTAAGACAATTATAGATAGAGTTTATAAGCCTAAGCCTAAATTAAGAGACGATATCTCGAAACTTCGAATCGAAAGTGGCCGTAGTAAAAAAGTTGTTCAAAAAATTTTTTAAACATATCATACCCCCGTTTTTGGGGTCGAAAAACACGAATTTGAAGTCCGTTTTTCGATCCGATTTACCCATACTGAGATACGGAGTTGTGCTTTGCAAAATATAGCGTTAATATAAGGTAAACTTCAAAAAATCATAGCTCCCAAACCATAGCTCCATATGAAATGGTTTTGGTATCGTTGGATTCCTCATGAATTCTACTACATTTTTCATATATATGTCCCTGTCAAACTGTTATGGTTTAGGAGATAAAGCGATTTTTCCGATTTTTAGGGGTTAAAAGTTACTTTTTTTTGCTCTATCTTCCCAGTGGTTGGCGAGTGCCATCTATTCATTGGCTCTAAATTTAGCTCCTGTTACCAGCATTCCATGACACCATGATCGAGGTAAATCTCGGGACCGCACCAGAGATATACGCATATATATACACGCATATACATCATGGTATGTAAAAGTGGGGTAAACTTCAAAAATCACAACTCCCAAACCATAGCTCTATATGAAATGGTTTTGGTGTCGTTGGATTCCTCATGTGGTTCCGAGATTTACCTCGATCATGGTGTCATGGAATGCTGGTAACAGGAGCTAAATTTAACGATGAAGACAAAGGTTTGAGACCAAAGTTAATCTATCAAAATTTGCGCCTTTTCACTCTCTATAACATGCAAAAAGAGTTATTGAAAAAGCTTTTAACCATAAAAAGTTATGACCATTTCTTTGAACCCTAATTTTGACCCCAAAAACCACATTTTGGGCTCTATCTCCACTTAGGAGTTTCAGTAGGAAAAAAGCTTGGCGGGGTTTTAGTACTCCCACCATGGGTAAAAAATTAGAGAATGTTTGAAAAAAATCCGAGAAGTCACAATCGAAACGTTCCCTTGTAAGCCTAAGTCCAGGTTTAAGCCTAATCTTAATCTAAAAGTCTAATATAAGACTGCTTTCCTATTTAGCCTAAATCATTATCAATTCTTGTTTTTATCAGTTTTATCTGTCTTAAATTTACTAAAGTTTATATATGTTACCGGCAGAACTGAGACGGCGGCATCTTAGATCTTAGAGATTCCTAGGCATTTCTGAGATGCCGACGTCTCAGTTCTGCCGGTACCATATATAAAAATTTTAGGTTTATATCCTTTACGAATTATTGCATGGTATGCCCAAAGAATTTCCAGAAAATGTTGTCCAACTTCCTTCTCTAATCGATACCGATGAAAACACACTCTTTTTAGCAGACGGGTTCACTCTAGAAAACATCGATTTGGTCATATTTTGCACTGGCTATACCTATGATTTCCCATTTTTGGACAAAAGTATTATCCAAGTCAAATACGATGAAAAAATGGTATCACCTCTATTTATGCATATGGCACATCGAGATTATCTAGACTCGTTTTTTATATTAGGCTTAAATTACTATGTTTTTGCTCCATTGGCTTTTGAAGCTCAAGTTCGATTTGCTATAGCTTTGATGAAAGGAGAGGCAACAGGATTTGCGAAAGAAGATGTTGAAAAATGGGAAGAACGAAGAATCAAGTTTTTAGTGTTTCAAAGAACTTAATTTCAATACTTTTTTAGACAACTTTCCGACGCAGGACATACCAATAAACACTTCCATTTCTTTGAATATCCGAAAGATTTGCACCAATGGGAATATTATGATCAGTTAATTAAAAATTCTAATATAGAAAACTGGATTCCAAAAGTCTATGAAAAGATGGGATTACACAATACCGAAGCGTGGTATAAAACTCCCTTCGAATTCAGAAAATACAACTATAAAATTTTAAATGATGAAGAATTTGAAGTTGTAAAAATTGATGGCTTGTAGATTACTTTTTTTAAATGAATAAATAAGTTGTCCCTACTCCTGATCCTTCAGGTTATATCTATGATGGGTATGAGCATAGATGAAGAAGGGGGTTAATATCTTAGATCCCTCTGACCAAGAAATGCCGAATTTCAATAGATCTCGACCAAAAAGTGTTCTTATCATTTTTTGTGACCCCTGACCAGAAACATCATGAAGCCTAATGACCCCCTCCAGACTAGACAAGACCAAAACTTACACCCTTTTTCATCTTTGGGTATGGGTATAAGTCATATCTCATCACGATCATCGAGTCGGTCTATTGCACTTTGGCCGTCCAATCGACTTTTTAACCGTCCAATGGGGGTTTAACCGTCCAATAATATTTTAACCGTCCAATCAAATTTTTAACCGTCCAATCAGATTTTTTAAATCTTAAGACCTTAGTTATTAAAATTTTGGCACTTATGCACTATCCTCCCCCCTAGGGAGGGGAATTCTGTATAAATTTATGCACTATCTCCCCCAAACTGAAAATGAAAAAAAATCAATTTTTCACCAGTTTTTCAACACCCCAAAATGGCCTAAGACTGCGAAAATGAAGCCTAAACCCTTCGCCCAGTGAGCCTAAGCTTAGTTAAGTCTAGTTTAAGAAACATAGTGAGTTACAGCCCGGTAGGTTCGGCCTAATCCAAAAGAACAATGACCGAATAAGTGCTGATAAAAATTTTCGAAATCCGTTGATCCTAACATTGTCAAAAATTACCTTGAAGTTTTCAAAGGCAATTTTCTTCACCTTAACAAAATGTTAGAAATTTAATTTTTGTATGAAGATACAGAGTTTTAGTCCCTCTAACACATGCAAAAAACCGTACATAAAAATTATTTAACAGTGGCGAGATATTTGACTTTGAAGTTGATAGTCAAAAAATGAGGCAAAAACAAAATCACGCACCCGGGAATCGAACCATCGACCTTTTGGCTGCTAGTCTAACGCGCTAACCACTAGACCATGTGGTCGATTTTCTTCACCTTACCACTACACCTCGAAGCTTGAAAATGCTTCCTTGACCCTGGTTCAGGGAAAAACCCAAAATTTTAATATTTTTGCTTCACTACACACTCTTATTTCCCTGAATCAGGGTCAAGGAAGCATTTTCAAGCTTTGAGGATGCGCGCAATCGATTTTTCGCATAAAATTACCCCTAAAAAAGTCATTTTTGCAAAAATTCAAAACAAAATTGTTTTTCGGAAGTGCTGCTGCAAAGTTTACCCACCCCCCCCCCCTTTAAGGCGGCGCTAAACGATGGAACCGTGTACCAGTCAATGTCGACCGAACGCCATTAGAAAAGCAGAAGAATTCATCTAAATCTCAATTATCTACCTCTTACCAATACCTAGGATTTAACTATTTATCTGTGCTATTTTTATGCTTACGTTACCATATTTAACCCTACACATGTTTTAAATTTATGACTTCATTGTTTTGGCTGTATTTGGATGTTTATACCTGTGCTTAAAACAAACTTTTCGAGAAAACCGAGCTTTGGGTGTCACAAAAATTTTATAAAGATACTTATTTTGATCATGAATTTTATCGATTTCTAGAAAGATTCGTTCAAAATCTCTTTTACCAAAGTTGTAGAGCTTGATTTTTTCTACAATTTTTTTAAAGGTTACTTTTGATGAAAATCGATAGAAAAACGAGAAAATCTCACGAAAAAGTAATAACCCTTAAAAAATTCTGTGCCATAAAGCTCTGCTTTCTTAAAAAAGGTGTTTTAAATCAACTTTATTATTTATTATTTTATATCGAGCTTAGGTCGGCCTAAGCTCGTATTTCTAACTTTCCACCAATGCAAATTTCAGTCATCCGACTTAAGAATTTCCTTTTACAGGGTGAGGCAAAATTACTGCACATTTTTTGTTTTTTCTTCGAATTGTCTATTCCTCTTTACAATCGTATTTTTTTTTGCTTTTTAATCGCGAATATACTTTTCTTAAGCGAAATAAATCATGGAACTAGAAAAAGCTTGGTTTAGGCCAGCTGCCTGCTACTTGTTTGCTGCTACTTGTTAACAAAAAAAGTGCAGTAATTTTGCCTCACCCTGTATAGAAATAGGTGTAATTTATAATATAAAAAGTATAAGCAATTTTGGATATCGAGTGCTCGTGATCTCGTTAAATAACGTTACATTGTAGTGTTATAAAACGTCATTAATAAACAGCTGACAAAAATTTTGATTACATGTAAGGCTTTTCCTACTTACTGATTCTTAATTTACCAGGTAGACTTGTTGTGTTTAAATCCCCCAAAAATGAGTAATGTTCACGATGAAAATTGGCTTGAGACAGTCAATATAGCCTGTGAAATATTTAATCCTGTGCTATTTATATTTTCTTCTATTCTAATTTGTGTAATGATATATGCGATAATGAAAGAGTCTCCAAAAGAGATGGAAGCATATAGATGGTATATGCTCTCTAATAGCTGTGCTTATTATCTCTTTGAAATAATATATATATTTTTTGGGGTGACCCCTATGAGCCCATATAAAACTCAATCAGGTACATATGGATAAGACAAGTCAATATGAGGGAAGAGACCGAAATTTAAACCAATAACCACTTGGCCCCGTCCCCAAAGGTCTAGGCTAAGCTTATATCCAAGGGGTAGTACGAGCCCCATTGAATAAAATGACACCAAAATGATCAATATTGAAAAAGTTTTGGGTTATTGTACGAAAACATGAATCAGGGTTTTCGTTTCAATAATCCAAAACTTTTCTCAAATTTGATCATTTTGGTGTCGTTTTAATCGCCTCGGTGAGTTATAAAAAATTACTACAATGTTCATTTTATGAAAGTTTAAAAAATCGGTTCAAAAATGGAATTTTCCGCCAAAAGTCTGTGTATTGAAACGAAATGACTGAGTGCAGGCTCAAAGTTTTATTTTCGTTTCAATGTTAATGTCGGATGACGCAATTAACCTTTGACGCAATCGACACGTCTCCGAAAAATAGACCCCTTCCCCCTTCTTCAAATATGGTATGTGTATTATTTGACCCTATTAATGAGTTTAAGGTCATATGATTTATATGTATATAGCCACTGGAATCTTCAATTTTTGGCATCCTAGCAAACCTTTTATTTATGTTTACGACGAATTTAGTATGTTTGCAATGCTGTGTATTGCTTATACCCTATCAATAATGTTTGTGTTTCGATATGCCCAAACAGTTGGACATAGATATATTGACTTTTTGTCTAGCCGAAAAGCCATCATTGCCAGCATAGTTATACTGATTGTTTTAACATTGGTCTTGGTAGTTCCCATAAATGTCGTAACTGAGGAAGATGAACAAGAGTTTATAAATTACATGCAGGAAAATCAAACAAGTTTATATAATTTTGTCAAAGATGGCATCTTTTTTGGTGTTGAAGTAAGTTAGCTCCTAACGGTCGTTTGATGTTTCGAAGCTTTTTTATGTTTTTGAGGATTTCTCCGGAAATACAAAGATAGTTTTGGTGTCGTTAGAAAGCTGGATTTCGTAGCAATCGAATGACACCAAAATCATGCCACAACTCTTTCGGGTTGTGGAGATATTGCATAATTAGTAAAAAAAATGGCAGCTTTTTCGACATCTTTTTAACATTTATGCAATATCTCCGCAACCAGAAAGAGTTATGGCATGATTTGGGTGTCATTCGATTGCTACGAAATCCAGCTTTCTAACGTCACTAAAACTATCTTTGTATTTCCGGGGAAATCCTCAAAAACATAAAAATATTTCGAAACATCAAACGATCCTCCTAACTACTTTCCCTCGGTCTGGTCATTTCAAGTTATCTTATTTAGGAAAATCATGGATTTTTCATAGTACTTAATGTCCTAGTTGTGGTTATGCTTGCAATATGCGTAGCATGTTTGAGTTTAAGTACCTTTGGAACTTATAGATTTTTAAATCAAAGCAAAAGCTTTCTCAACGAAAATACCTATAAAACAATGCATATGTTAATCACCGCTTTATTAATTGAGACCATTTCAGTTATTATGATCATTCTTTTTCCAATTGCGTTTGCTTTCTTGTATGAAAAGTTCGACACATCGTTGACCGCAGCGGGTATTAAGAAAATCGCTTATAGTGTTGTTAATATCTCCTTCCCAATTAGTGATATTATCAAATTAATTTGCGTTAAAAATTACAGGTTTGATGAATTGAAGCTGTGGATCAGAGGGGGTCATTCCAGGGTCAAAAATCGAAAAAAAAATTTCTAAAATTTTTTAAAAATGGCATATTTAGGGGTAATTTTATGCGAAAAATCGATTGCGCACATTCCCGAAGCGTAAAACCTTTGTTTGACCCTTAAAAATTGAAAAATGCGTATTTTTATAGTATACGAATATATGGGTAAAATTACGTATTTTTCAATTTTTAAGGGTCAAACAAAGGTTTTCACGCTTTGGGAGTGCGCGCAATCGATTTTTCGTATAAAATTACCCCTAAGTATGTCATTAAAAAATTTTTTTCGATTTTTGATCCTGGGGTGACCCCCCCCCCCTGATCCACAATAGCTCCGATGAATTTTTAGTTATAATAAACAAATTGTTTATTTAGACTATTTGTTATCCGAGTTCTGAAAAAGATGGTACCAGATAAAGTTCGAAATTATTTTTTCAATACCAACATTCAAGTTCATCCATGTCCACCTCCAGTTCCAAGTTTTTCGATGTTAACTGCTCAACGACTTTAAACGTGTTGGAGTTTATGATAAAGTGGATGGAACTGCAATCTTCTATTTTACGTATATGTACAGGGTGGGCCAAATTTGGCAGTATAACTTTTCGTACAATTGTGGTTCGTACAAACTTTTCGTACAATTGTTCTGTACGATTATTTTTCGTACGAACTTTTCGTACAATTATTTTTGTTAGTAGAACGAAAAGTTCATAAGAAAATAATTGTATGAAAAGTATCGTACGAAAAGTGTGCTGTACGAAAAGTTTTTTACGAGACGTGATGTACGAAAGTAACGTACGAAAAGCACCATACGAAAAGTGTTTATACAAAAAATAACTGTACGAAAAGTCCATGCGAACCACAATTGTACGAAAAGTTATACTGCCCCAAATTTTTGTAACACTAAAATTTGCTCATAACTTTTTTTAAATAAATCTATTTTTGATCACTTTTGTTTGAATTTCATCCAGAGGCAATTGGAAAACGATCTGAGTGAAAAATAGGAAACTACTATTATTCGAATGTTCGAAAATGGATTCTCAAAGCATGAAATTGTTTGTTGGATATTCCTAGAACTACGGTTAGGCGTGATATTGAACGTTATCAAGAATTGGGAAATACAATGGACAACTGTTGGAAGAGCAGCTAATGCCATGGGCTAACGAACATTTTGGAGATGATGATTGGACCTTTCAGCAAGATTCGGCACCAGCTCATAAGGCAAAAGGAACACAAGAGTGGTTAGCAAATGTTAGCCCGGATTTCATCACGAAAGATCAATGGCCTCCATACAGCTCGGACATAAATCCGTTGGACTATTCTATTTGGAGCTTACTTGAATCTAAAGCTTGCGCTAAGCCTCATAAATCGATTGAATCTTTGAAACGAGTATTGGTTAATGCTTGGAACGAAATTTCTCTCGAAACTTTGGCTAAGATTGTTGATGATTTTCCAAAGCGATAAACTGGGGGGAGGGGGGACCGAGCGCTATCATGCTCGGAGGAGAGAGGAGATTTTCTGATCCGATCGATAAGTCTCATAGCACCCCGAATGAGATCTCCGCTCTCCGCAAATTCCTCAAAATTTTTTCGAATTTTGAGAAATTTTTCAATTTTTTACTAGGGGGTCACTATATCGAGGGTTGATAGTATCTCGACTTTTTATACAATAGTGGGAAACAATTACAGGGTGTGCTTAAATAAACTGAACCCCCATTGGGGGCCCCTATATCGACTAGATTCCCCACGACATTTGAACGTTTTTTTGAAAAGTTTTTTCTTGGGGGGATTGTATGCGAGGAATCGATTGCGAGTATTTTCGAACATCAAAACAATCAACCTGACTCTGATTTTCGCTTCGAAACACTTATTTCACCTGATTCAGAGTCAAGGGAGCTATTTTGAAATTATCCCAAATTTTCCTCGGAAACTGAGCTTCATTTTTGGAAAGATCACTTTGGCTGAAGACCCCAGCAACCGGGTCAAAAATTCCGAAGTTTGCGCAGAGATTGGTTCAAACTTTTTATCGAAGCAAAAACTTTCTATTGGTGTCTATATAATAGTTATAGGACTGATCACCAGCTTTCCAATGCCATCAAAACCATTGCTCTAAAATTCGCAGTTTTCGAGATATACTCATTTGTCTATTGACATATTCAAATTTCAACGTCCCTAACTTCATAGTTCCGTAGCTCAAAATTTTGTCAAAACTATTTTTTTCAGATAGCCGGGTAGGGTGTTTATGATAAATTTTTTAGACCATAGGGTACCTCTCTACAGGCCTCTGAAAAAAGTGCCCCCAAATTTTTTAATTTTTTCCAACTCGGATGAAAACAACGCTAAAAGATTCTCCAATCAAAATAAATATACCCTTCAATAACCGATTGTTGAGAAAAGTTGAAGAAAAAAGATAGAGACTTTTTTAAATCGTACCATGCTAATTTTAGCTAAAATTAGGACACTAGGTCCATCCGTTACGGTCGGTCCTTACTGGTCTGTAGTCAGTTTCTCCATCACAGAAATATTTTCATGAAAACTGATGTTCTACAAAGTTGCTAT
This sequence comes from Acrobeloides obliquus, assembly GCA_034698545.1. Lineage (NCBI taxonomy): Eukaryota > Metazoa > Nematoda > Chromadorea > Rhabditida > Cephalobidae > Acrobeloides > Acrobeloides obliquus. Next base: position 14,643 of record JAQGBS010001685.1, read on the forward strand.
TGAGATCACGACAAACAACTTTGTAGAACATCACTTTTTGTAAAAAAATATAGAATGGCCGGATAAGAAATGACCGATAAGGATCATTCGTAAGGGTAAGGAATGACCTAATGCCAAAATTAGCATGGTACGATTTTAAAAATTCTCTATCTTTTTTCTTCAACTTTTCTCAACAATCGATTATTGAGGGGTATATTTATTTCGATTGGCGAATCTTTAAAAAATTTTAAGTCTTACATTCAAAAATCCACCAAAAATCAAAATTAAGATTTCCTTCGAGCGACCACTTTTTGGATAGCTAAGCATATGAGGAACATTATGTAAAAGAAATTATTGACAATGAC
>JAQGBS010001686.1:0-14983 GCA_034698545.1 Acrobeloides obliquus
TCTTCATTTTTTCTTTTCAATTGAGCAATAACAACGATCAGCATGCTAATTTGAAATAAAAATGCTGGTACATCAATGATTAGAGGCAAGATGTCAAGCCAACGTACCATCTTACTGCATACGGTAAAGATGTATGTAAGAAACAAGGGCGTAATTACAGGGGTAAAAAAATGTTCGCCATGGCCAAAAACGGTGGAAAATGTCGAAACGCTTTTGAATGCAATCAATGTTTAATGTGTGCGTTTCTTTCTTAAATAATCTGTCAAAGAAAATTACATTTTTATTATTAAGTGTGAAGTTAATTGTACCGTGTGGTAAAAATCTTTTATGGTTGCTAAGTTAATTTTACCGTGTGGTAAAATTAAATTACAAAACCAACTTAGAATTAAATTATTTATCAACGGCGAGAACGAGCCATGACGCACAAAAGTTTGACTAAAAATGGAATCTCAAGAAAACCGATTGGAAATTGCTTATTATTTCTTTTAAGGGGGATCCAAGCCCATTCTCGAAAGGTACAACTTAGAGATGGGCAAGAGTATCTTCTAGCATATGCTCGCTAATCGAAAAAAAGCCAAAAATATTTTTTTCGTGTAAAAAATATTTTTTCATGTAGGTAAAAAAAATCATAATGGGAGACCATTATGATTTTTGAAAAAAATTTTCAAACAATTTGGGGAAAAACATAAGAGGGAACCATTAGGAAAAATTTTTAAGTTTTCCAGGAATGGAGGAACCCCCCCCTCCTAGTTACGCCACTGATTGTAATCATCTTCATCGGTTTTAAACCAAATTTTTATTAAAAATTGATAAATTTAAACAATGATTTAAACAAAATTTTCATCGACAATTTTTGAGAATTTTACGCTTAAAAATGAGTGTTTTTCAGCAAAAAATTTTAGCGCCAACAGAATAAAAAAAAATGGGATTAAATTGATTTTTGAAATTTTTTTAAAACTCGAAAAAATTGCCTTGGTCCCCCCTTATGTTTTTGCCCAAATTTTTGAAAAATTTTCGAAAAAAACATAAGGGGGCACCAAGGTAAAAATTTGGCCATTGATTACGTAATCATGGGGGGGGGGTAGCCAAATGATTACGGTTTGATTACAGGGGGGAGGGGGTCAAAAAATTCGAAATTTTGATTACGTAATCTGGATGACCCCTTGCTAAGATATAACACTTTGAATTTTGAGTTGCATCCTTCAGAATGGGCTTGAAAGTGATCCCCTCCTTTAAAATGATTTACAATCAAAATCACGATAATTTGACATAATGCTATCCGGTTTTGCATATTTTCCGTATTAATAAATGAGTATGTTTTGAAAATTGCATTACTTACTTAAATTCAAACATCTCGAGGAGATCATAGTATCGTTCTCTTCGTCAGAATTTGCCCAAATTTTTTTTATTCATGGAAATTTTTGTGCGAAACTTTTTCCCTTCGATTATCCTACATTGGCTCCTACCCTTAAAAAATCCTGGTTAGGATGTTGCTGAGTATAGTTATTATATATAGTATCAAAAATATACATGTTTATACATAAAATGTTTTTTATGAAACTGTAACTTTATTTCTTCTTTCAAAAATTTGACCATTATCTTTAATAGGAGGTTGAATAGACGGTCTTCTTGTGATATTTTCTGCTGTTTTTCCATCAGTTGTTGACATTTCTTGTCGAAAGCATCTAAAAATTTTATTTGAAAATGTTGTGGAAATGCCAGCTTAACGTTTAAAATAAGGGATTAAAATTTTCATTGAAAGGTACCCCATATTTTGGTGGCATTTTTTCCTCTCTCCAAGCTATATTGATTGGCATAAGTCGTAACGGAATTGGGTTTAGGGCTCGGAGATAGCACAGACAAAAATAGCACGTTTAATATTTAACGATTGACTTACATAAACACTCCTCGATAAGGTTTCAAAAATATAAATGAAAAGATAGGAGACAAAACAACTTGGTACGAAAACACCAGCATAGCTACACTGTTCATTTCTTCTGTACACGTATCCGTCATAATACTAATCACTACAATTAGCAGAGGTATTCCAACAAAAATTATGGGCAAACATGACTAAATTTTTAACTTTCTCCAAAAAATTTGTTGCAAAATTACTTGACAAGTTAAAGAAATGACTAACGAGCGTTGTAACGCTAAAGTCTTTTTTGACATATGGGCTTTGTTCTGGTGTAACATCCTAAAATATCAAATTAAGGGTGCTAAAAATGGCACTTTTTGCTATTTTGGGGTAATTTTTTCAAATTTTTTAATTCTCATCAAAAAACCCTATACACACAAAACATTTGGTGTTAAGTCGATTCAAACGGCAAGAAACACTAATTTGGTATTAGTTTGATGAATGAACACTAAATTTTGGTGTTAATTTGAAGAACGAACACCAAAATTGGTGTTAATTGGATGAATGGACACCAAAATTGGTGTTAATTTGATGAAAGAATACCAAAATTGATGCAGAATTAACACCATTTTTTGGCAAAAAACTATAAATGGAATTTTTAGCTAAAAATGTATTTTTTGTTGTAAAAATAACTAAACATGACTTTTTTTGACAAAAAATCATTTTTAGCAATGACTAAAAATGGCATTTTGGCTACAAAAAATAGCATTTTGTTGGCTGTTAACACCATCTGGGGTAATTCCGTAATAACTGCTCTGCCATCGGAACCCCCAAACAACGATGATTGCTGCTCTGACAGGCGTCCCTTAGACGAAAAACGCTAAAAAAGGGGAGATGTTGTGGTTTGTGCTGTTTCAAGGTCGAAGAGTTGCTCCTACCCCTCTGGCAATAGCATACTGTATTATGATAACAAAATTTTTTCGTTTACCTCAAAATTTGAACCCAAGAAAAAATAATCACCACATAGCTGATAAAAATAGAAATTCCCAGGATATAAAAAGCAGGAACAACAAAATTTGTTGTATGAATTAGATTTCCAAATTTCGGTGCGCAACTTGAGTCATAATGAAAATAAAACATCGACCAGTTCCCTTGAAAACCAAAAGAAAAGACCTAAAATTATTTAAAAAAAGGAAAAAATGTTGCTGCAACAACTTACCCCAGGCATTGTTCCAGCTAGATCTCCCCAAAAAATAATTACTGTTGTTGAAAATGATAGGAGTAAAAGGAACAGGAAAAAGGAGATAAGAACCTAAAAATTTAAATTTATAAGTACATATATGTAGGCATGGAGCATATATATGGATCCTCATCCTCCCCCCCCCCCCCAAGTATTTTGGAAATTGTTTCAAAGGCAATTACCGATTTGTGTAAAATAATGTGTACAATTTTTGGATACGCTAATGTAATATATCGGAAAGCAAAACTTGCTGGTAAAGCCATGATGTTGTATAAAAAAACGCCACAAAATATACAAGTCAAGAAATGACCCCAATGGGGATGAATAAAAAATACGACAGGGCCTTTGATGACATAAGATACTCCTGAATCGCTGCTAGGTCGAGCATAGATCTGAAAAAATAGGGCACGAGTAAAAAGTAGCTTACTTATTATCTAGGGTTAAGGGATGTAATTAGGAAGGTCAGAGGGGGTGCTTGCCTGCCTGTTTGTCTTGCCTTAGGCATTTTTTTCAAAAAAAATTTTCAGGTATGGGGCGGTATTGTAGTTCGATTTCGCAAAAATTGGATTTTTTGTTTAAAAAAATCGCATTTTTGGACAAAAATCGCCTTTTTTGACGATTTTTAGTGACAAATATCACTTTTTAGTGAAAAAAGTGAAAAGATGGACATTTTTTTCAAAAATGTTGAAAATCGGAAAAACATAAGATTTCTGAGGTCGAAATTAACTTCGCATCTTGAGGCAAAAATGACGAATTTTCGAAATATTTACTATTTCTTATTTCGGCACTTTTTTCGAGACTTCGATTTAGAAAGTATGATTTCAAACTGCACTACTGCACGCCCTAAATATTAAATTTTTATTCATACCTCTCTCTTACTACTTCCCGGAATCCATTGAAGTAATGTCATCAAAAGTGACACCAAAATATCAGAGATATTTATATTTAATAAAAAGATTCGATAATTCTTCCATTCCGTTGGCGTCTTTGTTAGTATAGCATAGAATAAGAGTGAAGACAAGCTGATAGATAAACTACCAGAAATGTAACAATTCGTTGCGAAAATTATATCTGCGGTATTCATATCTTCTGGTAAATATTCTTAAAGGAAGAGGAGGATGACCTTTACAGCCAGATCTTCAAAAATATTTTTTTCGCAAATTTTTGTAGAAAAGACCCTTCTAGGATAATTTTGATGCGAGAAATTGATTGCGCGCACTCCCGAAGCTTGAAAATGCTTCTCTGACCTTCACCCGTGAAAAAATTTGTTTTTTAGCACAGTTTTTACCAAAAACTATTTTCTCGATGACCATATTTTTACGGATGAAGATCAGGGAAGCATTTCAAGCTTCGGGAGTGCGCGCAATCGATTTTTTGCATCAAAATTACCCTAGAAGGGCCTTTTCTACAAAAATTTGCGAAAAAAATTTCAGAGATCTGGCTATAAAGGTAACCCTTTTTATGTAAACTAGGGGAAATTATATTTCAAACTTTGTAGCAATTTGAAAAGGTATGGCAATTTGAAAAAATTTTCTTTTATAGGGTAATATATCGTGAGATCGAGGTCAAAAGTTTGTGGAAATTATTATGTTTAAGCTTTGTCTCAGTAAGAGTTTGTAACAAGCTTAAAATTAGTAGTCATGGCACGATTGAAAAGTCCTGAAACAAGGAGAGGCAAAAGTTCAAGGCATAAGAGTTTTTTTTACCCAGGCGTATACCTAACTCTAAAATCGGAACTTTTGCCACTCTCTGTAAATTGACAAAAATTCGTAAAGTTTATTTATGCAAAAATATTAAATTTTCTTGAATGATATATAAAACGAACAAATATATGGCATTCAAAAAATTTCATTTTCATGTGAAGTTCCTGAAGTGTTGCTAAATGGCTCTGATTTTTTCTTGTAACTTTTTTGTTATTTTTTTGTAACTTTTTGCCTTGTAACTTTTTTGACTTTTTTCTGGAACTTTCAAAAATTGTAACTTTTTGAGGTTTTATTGTAAGGCCTAAGCCTAAAGCCTACGGCCTAAGCCTAAGCCTAAGCCTAAGCCTAAAGCCTAGGCCTAAGCCTAAAGCCTAAGGCCTAAAGCCTAAGCCTAGGCCTAAGGCCTAATGCCTAAAGCCTACGGCCTAAGCCTAAGGTCTAAAGCCTAGGCCTAAGCCTAAGGCCTAAAGCCTAAAGCCTAAAGCCTAAAGCCTAAGGCCTAAAGCCTAAAGCCTAAGGCCTAAAGCCTAAGCCTAGGCCTAAGGCCTAATGCCTAAAGCCTACGGCCTAATCCTAAGCCTAAAGCCTAGGCCTAAGCCTAAGCCTAAGCCTAAGCCTAAAGCCTAAAGCCTACGGCCTAAGCCTAAGGCCTAAAGCCTAGGCCTAAGCCTAAGCCTAAGCCTAAAGCCTAAGGCCTAAAGCCTAAGCCTAACATCTAAAAAGTTACAAATTTTAAAATTTACAGAAAAAAGTCAAAAAAGTTACAAGAAAACATCAAAAAGTTACAAGTTTTGAAAGTTACAAAAAAAAGTCAAAAAAGTTACAAGATAAAAAGTTACAAAAAAACATCAAAAAAGTTACAAGAAAAATATAAATCCTTGCTAAATCATACAGATCTCAAGCCAAAAATTACATATCATCGCTAAAAATGCATATGCTTATTAAAGGAAATTAAATGAATATCTAAGTTTATACATCTGGGCTAATGCGTATCTTGATCACAGTAATTATTTATGAAAAAATAAATTACTGCATATATATGACTGGAAAATTTGCATAAAATTATAAATTGCTAGGAAATCTGTCTCAAAACTTGCAGAAGATAATAGGAGGTTTTTGGCCAGCATAGAATTTTATAGGAATTTGTATAGAAACTAAGAAAGTTGAAAATTTCTAAATTTTATCTAAAAGGTCTAAAATAGAGTCAAGGAAACGTTTTCAAGGTCAGATAATGTGCTCAATCGATTTCTTGCATAGAAAAACCCCTTATAGAGTTATTTTGGTGAAAATTAAAAAAATTTTGAAAAAATCGCACAATTGTCCTGTTTTGTGACACCCTATAGTTTTCATCGTTGGCGAGTTGTCCAGGGGTGGCCAAGTGTTATAATGAATCTAATGGAGTATCTTTTTGAAAAAATTTAACCGTGAAGACTATACCGAAAAAACGTTTTTTGAGCTTGTTCTAGCGTATGAAACAAACACAAAGGTGCGCAGCCCCAACGATGATACGTGTTATATAAGTACAGTCAAACCTCGATTTAACGACCCCCTTGATTTTAAACATGTTCAAAATATTTTTGACAAAATGTGAAATTTTTGTGAAATTCCTTGAAAATATTTTGAACATGTTCAAAATTAAGAGGTCGTTAAATCAAGGTTTGACTGTACGTCGATAGGGGAGGGGGACAAATCATGCAATTTCATCTTCTCTGGAATCATAGGTGAATAGAAGGGTCATTTTACCCAACTTCTGAGGGCATAGGGACGAATGGAACGAAGCGAAGGGTTGCAAAGAGTCGAATGAAACTGGACGAATGACACGTGACGAATGAAACGAGACGAATGAAACAACCATGAATGTAACAAATGCCATTAGGAAATTTCGGGGGAACGGATTTCGGGGGAACAATTGCCCCCTTCTTGCTATGCGCCTGATTCGGGTAAATTGCGTCGAGAACACAAATATATTGCCGATTTTTTATTGGCTTCGTTTCATTAATACCGTTTCATTCGTCTCGTTTCATTCATATCGTTCTATGCCCATCCGAATCTATACCCTTCTAAATGGGGGGGGGGGTCATGGGCTTTTGACAAGGGAACCTCTAGATCAGGGCTGTGTCGGAACCAATGACCGAAACGGAACTGGAACAGCAGGGTGAGGAACCGGAAGCACCAGAACACAGCCCTAGTTCGTATGTCCAATACGCTACCAACTGTGCCATGGGTACCCAACTTTTTTTGACTTGGCTCTGGAAACGGAGTATAAATTACCAATATCATTTTTATTTAATAAAATATTTACACACATAAACTTATTAAAAATAAAATTTTCGAATATTTCAAATGTAAATACGACAAAAATTATTTATTAGGAATTTTAAAGATGGCAATGTGCAACTGATTTGATATTTTAATCTCGATATATTTATCGACAGGAGTTTTATCATATAAATGATAGAAATTAAAGCGTTCATTTGCAATACATGTCCATGTACCTCCATATTTTGCATTAAATTTCTCGCATAAATATTTTGATATTTTTTAAAAATTTCGATTTTTTCCAAATGCTTCGGTATAAAGGTTTAAAGCATCAAAACTCTAACTGACAGCCGCTTCTATCATATCAGGAGATGCTGTGGGAAAATTTTCAGGTTTAACTATAGCATTCCGGAGTTGTGTTTTACTATAGTTTCGAACGTTCCACCTTGAGCTGAAATAATCGAACAGATTTTTAAAGGCTTTCTTAAATTTTTCCTTACCTTTATAAAGTAGTAAATACGTTTTTGGTTCGCTAAAATAAAATACAATATAGCTATGAGAATGGTAAGTAAAGGCATCAATCAAATTTACATAGTAACAATTCCAATTCCCGCCATATTTTTCATTAAATTTCAATCTGGTCTCATTACATATCGTATGGAATTTGAATGATTGAAAAGATCTAGCTGATTCTGCAAACCAGCTAATAGCATCTTCGATCTTATTTTCTGTCATGTTAATTTTATCAATAATAGATTGTCGTAAATATTCTCGAGTCAAATTTTGAGGTGAAAAAACCGGCTTTTCTAAAAATTGTAGATAAATTTTAAATTTTTTTAAAAGTTTTCAAGGCTACTTTTACATTAGGGTTGTTGAGATTCAAAATCACAAAAATCACATTTTTTGGGATTAAAAAATTATATTTCAATTTGAGATTTAGATTCAACCCTATTTTAAATCTGTCCCATCCTCATGGTCATGGCAAAAAGAAATTAGCCTTAGACTTGTTCACTTCGGATGTGCTGATTTTTCTTCGTTTCATGAAGATTCCATAAAAAATCCAATGGGAACTTTTTACTAACCTGGATTGTCGTTCTTTACGGTTACATTTTGACATGAGAAATCTAAAACTTGATAATGTTTCAATTATTAAGAGACGATATCTCGAAAGTTCGAACCTAGATGGCCGTAGTGTTAAAAGGCTAGGCTGCCATTTAATTTGACTTTATTTGGTGAGATTAAAGCATGGGAAAGTTTTTGAAAGTCATTTTGAACCAAAAACTTTTTAACCACATTCAAAACCTTATCCGAAAATCAAAAACCTTATTTTAGGTTAGTTTTTGAATTTTCTAACCTGTCTAAAACATCTTACAAGAAAAGGGTCACATTTTTCTGAAAAGACTTATTTATTCGTGTAGATCATACCCATGTTTGTTAACTAATTTTTGATTTTAGCTGAACCTGGTCACTTCTGGCCGAACTAGAGGCTTCTAAAGATCCAAAATAGCCTTTTCAAGCATTTTTAAGCATAAAGCTTGGGTCAGAAATGATCGAAAATGGGGTTATTTTACAGCAAATTGGACTCATTTTACCGTTTTAGACCATGCTAGCTAAAAGTTCTATCTGGCCGATGTATTCCAATATGGAGAATATTTCTAGCGTTGTTTCGAAAAAATCTGAGAAACTTCGATTTTTGAGCCATTTTACACTGGGGATGTAGTTTTTAGGAGCCGAAAAATTGTTTCTCGGATTTTTTCAAAACTGAGAGAGATCAGAGCTGTAGCGTATTCATACATACGAAAAACGAAGCGAAATTTTCCAAAATACAAAAACGGAACGAATACAAAGATTTTATTTTTCGTTTTTTATCACAAATCTTTCGACATGGTTCCCAAAATTTCACCAAAAATGTGAAAAATGGCATGTTTAATTAAAAAAATTCTAAAATCAGCTGCTCTATTACACATGAAATAGGAAGGGGGACCGTACACCCCCTCCCACCATCGAAAATTTTAAGGTCTCATAAGGGTATACCACCCCAGGTCGGCCGTAGGAACGACCGGGTATGACCGGTCGTACATGACAGATTTTACATGACACAACAAATTGTGACCAGTATTTTATCACAGTTATTTTAGCACAAAAGTTACAGCGACAAATGTTTTATATCGTTTTTTATCAGGAAATTTTTTAGCATTTTTTGCTTTTGAACCACTACTTGAAAATCTAACGGTAAAAAGTTATGATCAAAACAAAATAATAATAAAAATTTTCAAACAAATTTTTTGTATTCATCACTACGTGCCATAGCGTGTTACTCTTCGTGATAGAGTTTTGGATATGTATTCTCGAAAGCTAGAAGGATACTGAGCTTAAAGCGATGACTTTAATAGCCGAAGCAGTAAATACATATTTTTATGAACGTCCCATCGAAAACCCTCCCGAAGGTATTGCACATTTCAAAAGAAAAGTTTGTAAGAAACTTTTAAAGCGTTGATTTGAAAAAGTTAGAGCCGATTTTATGCATTATAATATATATCTTATGTAATTTAATATACACGAGTTTCATATTGCCGTAAAAAATTAATTTTAGGTGTTTGAAGAAAAATCGAGTCTTTAAGTTGTGGAACTGATGTTGCTCTTTCATATAAAAAAGATTATATCGAAAAAGCTTTTAATTTGAGTGTCGGAAGATGAAACTCCCACGATACCCCAAAAAAAAGACAAAAGTTATATCGTTCAGTTTTGTTTTATAAAGTGAGCCTGACAAAGGGCTAAATAATAAAAAAGATCCGAAGGAAAAAAATCATAAATAAATTTTTTAGAGCGTTATGAATGTGCATGCTTTTTTCCTTGTTTAGGCTTAGGCAAAAGGGTAATTTGGCTATTTCTTCGGTATAGTGAAAGAATTGAAATATGTCGTAGTAGAATTTTTTTATGTACTCACTATAACTAAAAACTTCCCCCCTATACAAAATTCCAGATCGTACTTTTTGAAAATTGTTCCTTCGTGTTGAACGCTTTCGGGAGATGTTCTCTTAAACTTAGTAAATAAGCAAATTTTCGTTTCAATTTTTCACTAAAAAATAACTTTTTAAATCAAAAATCGTCAAACTTTCGCTATTTTCGCTAATAAATGCGATTTTGGGCTTAAAATTAAAACGAAAATTTGCTTATTTACGAAGTTTAAATTACGAAAATTCTAAATTATGAAAAACGAGTTAACGAGCTCCGCTTCCCAACGCCCGCAGCGTTCATAAGATCAAGATCATCGTGATCAAAAGAGATCATTTTGAAACGATTGCTCAAGCATTAGAAAATTCAGCTATAATCACAATTCCCCCTTCCTCGGGTTCGAATCTTGCCTGGGTTGATAAGTTTTTGTCTCTTCACAGAATTTGAACCCGAGGGGGGGGCTTATAGAGAGGGCCAACTGTAATCGCTGAAACTTTTAAAGGCTTTATAGAACAATGTTGATTGAGTTCTAAAGAACATTTTAAAGAACTTTAATGATTTTTTATAAATAACCTAGAATATTTTCTTTTCGCAAATAAATATCCGCAATAAAAACATTTAGATAAACTCATTATCGAGGGTAAATCGGGAAAATTCGACTTTGCCTTCATCGATGCCGATAAAACTAATTATTCACAATATTTTATGAAAAGATCAGGATTTTCTAAGAACAGGCTACGTAATTCTTGTCGATAATGTAGTTTGAAACCTATATTTTCCTAAGGCAGGCCGCAAGTTGTCGTACTATCACATGAAGCTGCAAGTTGTCATACCACTACATGAAGCCGCAAGTTGTTGTACTTTTTCATTTAAGATGCACTAAAAAGTACGACTCGAGACCGCAAGTTGTACTTTTTGTCGTACGACAGAAAGGTACAACGGTACGACACTAAAGTACGACGACAACTTGCGGCCGGCCTAAAAGATCAACAAGAAAGTCTAGGCACTATGGCATGGAAAAGTAGTCAACCCAGAAAACGAGTATAGCCGAATGTAATGAGCTGATTTCGAATGATCCAAAGTCAAACAATGCTTTGTTTAACACGGGAGATGTGGTGTGCATATTGCATTCAAAAAATAAATTTTTGATTTTATTTCATTTATAAATAATTCATGATTTTTCAACATTTACTCTCACAATTTATTGGGGAAATCTGTATATAAATGCTTGGCCTTCTGCTGGGAGGTATTTGATGATTCATGGTCATTTGTTGATGGACATTTTTCTTCAACCATCGTAGTAAAATTAGATCTTTTAAGGCTAATCGATAGGGCTTTGACAACAAGATCATAGCGGAAGCATTGAGAAGAGAGTGTAGAGTTGAAATTTGTAGGAAGATTAACATGAGAGTGTCGAAATCTAGTTGGAAAACAAGCTGGATGACAAGGATACAATATGGCAAGGCTAAGCAAACGATTGGAATAAGGGACTAAAATTTTGTATACATGTTAAATATTTCTGGAAAGGGACCATTGTATAGGGCGGTCCACAATTCAGGGTATACTATTTAGTCAAGGTTTCTCAACTAATACCAAGGTATTCCAGTCAGACCATCCTAAAAAGTGATTAGGATATCGGTTATTTCTGTCAAAATAACTGAAGATGAATATACCCTCACCGTGATACCTAAACACAAAGTGGGATAATCAGAGATACCTTGATGAAAACTTAAACACTAGCAGGATACTTTAGCCGGGATATCTATAAACACAATTGAGATCCTTCTTCTCAAATTGAAATGTTGTCAAAGCATCTTACTTGAAAAAACAACGAAACAATCAGCTTCTTTTCATGATCATACGACTTAAACGTTACTGACTTTAATCTTTTCTTCAAAATATGATAAACATAAAGCGACCCGAACACAATTATAATCAAATACATAAAAATCTCTGCTGCCATTAGGACTATCAATATATTCGTACTGGTTATACCAGAAATAACTCCTCCACAAATACAAACATCATTATCTAAGCAAAACATCCAAATCTCCCATTGATCATGGTATTTTGAATCAAAATAGTGAAAATAATATTCAGTGTTTAGCGCTCCAGAAAAGAAAATGCATATCAACACAGCAATATAAATAGGGGTTCCGCTAAGGAGATGAAAAAATCCCATACAGATGATGAAATATTTTTTTGTAAAAATTTCTGTCGATTTGTTGCTAAGCAGTTTAAAAAAGACTGTTGAATGATTCAATCATTTTTAATGTTACCTATATCGGTAGTAAAGTGCGCATACAAGAGATGTTCCACATCCAGTCAAAGTTAAAATGAGGAAAAACAAGGGTAGGCCAGTAGTAAAATATGAGGTATCTAGAATTTCTTTGACAAATCCAAGAGAACAAAGAGCCGGGGCCGGTAATAAGAACAAAGGCATGAAAAACAAAGTCATGTTCAAGTCCATAAGAAAAGACCATATCTAAAAGAAGTTTCAAAAAGATCATAAAAACCCTTACTGCGATGTTTAACAAAAACCACTTATAAGTCTTCATTGGTTCTGGGCTTTTCCGAACTACAATAAAGCATGCAGCAATTGTAGCAAGAGTGTTGATGCCAAAATTGATATAATATCTCAACCTTAGACTGGTGTAATAATCAAGCGTTAGTTTTGGTATAGTAGAATTTGTGGTATTCATGTCCTTCAACTAATTTCTCTTAAAAAATCAGAAAATAATTTACGGGAAGTTTGAGTCAGTTCTCTTAAAGACAAGATTGGATCCTGTGTAGTCACGTTGTTTATAAAATATTCTGTAATTGAGTTACGCAATTAAGACAGATTTTCTGAGAATTTTGAATACTTGTAAAGGAGGTGGAGTCAGGTGCCAAAATTTTTTTCCTAGTTTATTAGCCAAATGAAAATAGGTGATATATAAAATATGGTGAAAATAAAAGTAAAAAATTTTTCCTATGTCGAGATACGGTGCTCGAAGTTTGTGGTAGAAACATAATTTTTCAAGGACGATGGTCAAGGATGCATTTTGACACTTCGGGGATGCGCTGAATCGATTTCTCGCATAAAATAACCCTTAGAACGATGATTTTAGAAGAAAAATCCAAAATTTTCATATTTTCGCTTCAATACAAACACTCATTTCCCTGAATCAAGGTCAGGGAAGCATTTTCAAACTTTGGGAATGCGCGTAATCGATTCTCCGTCTAGAAAAAACCTATGAATCGACGATTTTCTCATAAAAATCCGAAAATGTTTGATTTTCGCTTCAATACACCGATTCCTTCCCTGAATCGGGGCCAAGGAAGCGTTTTCAAGGTTCAGGTATGCGCACAATCAATTCCCCCCATGAAATTACCCCCAGATTTATGATTTTGAGGGAGAAATTTCAAAATTTTTCGATTTTCGCTTCAATACACACATATATTTCCTTAAATCAGAGTCAAGGAAGCATTTTCACGCTTCGGAAATGCGCGCAATCGATTTTTCGCATAAAATTACCCCTCATTTTTTTGAAAATTTTCGAAAAATTTTTTTTGTCGGAGATCCAGTCGCAAAAGTCAGTCCCCCTTTAAAGGGCAAGACCGCGGTACCAAACAATCGAGCTTACCTAGGAAAAACAGGGTATTCCCCCTAATTTTTTCTCTCTGGCTTTTGAAATATGACTTGCTTAAAAATAGATAAATTCTATTTTTATGTTTGGAAGCCCAATCGAACCTATATTGCCCATCTTCGACTTTTTCATTTTTTTCAAGCTTATGAGAGGAAAAGCTTCTTCCCCTAACTGTGCTCTAAATTTGAGATCGAATTTATGTCATTCTCTCTGAGAGATAATTTTTTTAGCATCGGTTTTATTAAACATATTTTAGACGGTAGATGGTTTGAGGCGGAAATATTTGATGAGATTTTTTATAATTTGTCATCGTTTTTAAAGAAATTGTTTATGCGACAAGTAATTGTAACGCAAAATAAAATCTCATGAGAGTGTCTTTTTATAATTTTTCATATAGATTGAAAATATTGTAAAAATTTTTTAATCATTTGGTTAGTCCGAAAAGATGGTGGTACCACCTATTGGGTTTCAGGTAGAGTTTATCCGTAATTATGGTTTCTGAATTACGGATTTTACGATTCTTTGGCAAAATCCGTAATTACGAATTGCAGTCGAATTTTAAAGTCCGTAACGGATTAAGGTTTAGGATTTTTTCATTACGGATAAACTCTGGTTTGGGGTGGTGCCACCGTAACCACAAAAGTATAAAATTTTATGAGATTAGTCTAAAAATAGAGTGGGTGATTTTATGTGGTAGGTAGTAACACCCAATTCCACCCAAAACCGCACACCACACAGTGGGTTGTTCCACCCATTGCGTGAAGGGTGGTATCATCTATTTTCGGACAATGATTATTTGTAGTAAACAATGTCATCGGAATTTAATGCAACTAGTGTAACCGAACAAGATATCATAAGAGGAACTGTATATGTGATTTTTAGCTTTGTTCCTTTGGTCATTTATACCATTATTTTAAGAGTTAGTTTTTAAAACGCTTGTACTTTTATGTTCAAAGACAGTTAATTAAGGTATAAACCAGAAGCGTATCTAGAGGGGGAAGGAGAACCATCGCTGAATAGGGGGTGGATATATCCAGCCCTCCCTTCCAAAAATAAGTACCCCCTAATTGAAATTTATCCTCAATAAGAGCGAGATTGCTTAAAATGCGGGGTTGGTTTGGGGTTGCATCCCCCCTCCCAGTTCACTTATGATCCCGACAACCCTAGTAAAAAGAAGGCTACTTCATGAATCCAATCCCTAACTTAACAAGCCTATGTAAGCTATTTTAGTCTCTGCGTCCAATTCACAGGCTGTGTGGCCCATACATGGAGTCAGGGAACTTGTTATTTCAAAAACATCGTCGGGCCCATCATCGACAATGTAATTGGCTTCGAAGTT
>JAQGBS010001687.1:0-14980 GCA_034698545.1 Acrobeloides obliquus
AAGTGACCGATTCGATCAAGTGACCGATTCGATCAAGTGACCGATTCGATCAAGTGACCGATTCGATCAAGTGACCGGACACGGTTTTTCGACATGAGGAACTCGAATCTGAAGGAATTTCTTGACTTTGACCACTAGAATGGATTCGAACAAGCGATCTATAAGTGAAATCCTGACACACTAACCACTCGGCCATGTAATGTTCTGGTTCTATCAAATTTAAAGATCAATTTAAAAAATTTATCTTTTAATGTTGTTATTATCATAACTAAGGAGGTATTTTTTCGGAAACATGGATCGAAATTTCGATATCATACTTTACAGTAACAAATTTGATTATTTTGGGATAGTTCTTGAAGTAGTTGTATTAAGTTGGGTTTCGACAAACGGTTTTATAATTGCAATTGTCTGACCATTTACTCGAATTTTTCTGACCACGATACTCTTTCGAATTGTACTAAATGAAATTATTCGTAAAAATTAGAATTTAAAAATAGCCTACTTATTAGCAATAAGATACATGACTGGATTTATTACACAGTTAAAAATCCCTCCAAAAGTATTGAAAGAGTAAGCTTCTTTAGTGGAAGGAAATATAGAAGAGTTATACCAGAAGAAATTCAAAATTATATTTACTAGAGCAATACCAAATGTTTGTACAAAAACACGTAGTTCTTGAACGTAATTGACAGAATTGGAAATTTTCTTTCTCTAAAAAATACCCAATTTGATGAGGAATAAATGAAAATAGAAATCGAGCGAACAGGACAGGTTAAGGGTAGGTTAAGGATAGGTTAGAACAGGTTAAGGGCAGATTAAGGATAGGCTAAGGACATGTTAAAGACAGGTTAAGGATAGGCTAAGGACAGATTAAGGACAGGACAAGACAATACGTTTCAATCAATCAAATCATATTTGACAAACATGTTTCACAAATGAATGCTTACCAATTTTATCAACAAAATAAAAACAAATAAATACAAAATTCCAGTTATCACCATGCCCGTTAATTCAATTATTTGTTCTAATCTATTAGCTTCATAGCTATATGGCGTATTTGGATCAACATTCCAATAATAATAATCTGGGAAATAAACCATGCCAGCCCAAGGGGACGCATAGGCTAAGAATACCACTGTAAATGCTAGAGCTGGTAAAGCATACCATTTCTATAACACAAAATTGTTTAAAATTTCTACAACTTAATTTTAAACAAGTTGTTTACTTTCGAATTTTTCGTGGAGAACCAACTTTGAGCAAGACTAGGACGAAGAAATTGCAGTAAACTATTTATAGCTAAAATCATGCTTAAAATGACATAGGCTGTATATAAAGGCATGCCGATAGCGCCAACCATCTAGAAAAAGATGAAGAATTGTGGTTTTTTTGTAAAATGAAATCATACTTTGTTAAATAAAGAATTAAAAACAGATTGACATATTGTAAAAATGCCTGTAATAAAGTTAAAAACAAGCATCCCAAGATTGAGATAAGAACAAACAACCATATACGAGTAGCTAGCTAACTTTTCGATTTCTTTATTCGAATAAACCGCCTAGAAATATCGAAATTCCTAATTGTTTAACCGACATACCTTGATAAAAAGAACATTTGGTATAATCGAAATTACAGAAAAAGCTACAAATAAGCCTCCAAATAATTTATCCTCGCTAGTAGGTGAAGTTAAATTCATTTTAGCAACAAATTTTTACGATAGAAAAATACTTCCGCATATATCTCGAGCTGCAAATACTTAGAAGCAATCATATGGAAGTATGAAAATTATAGCAAAAATTAGAAATCATAGTTATTTAGCACGAGTAAGAAATACCTAGAAAGTGGGTGCTAGTCCAAGAAACCCATACAGAGTGTGTTTCGAAATATACAGAGTGTGTTAGAAATTATATAGAACTTGTTTTATGAATGTATCTTTTAGCCTCTTTTTTGAATCTAAGAAGCTTATTTAATGATTTTGATATAGTTGGATAGCTTAAAATCTAAGCTATTCTATGTTACCAAGATCAGCGGATATGATTTATCGATTACAAATATATGCTTAAATATAAAAATGAGTATTAGTATTTTTTTAATACACCTTGTAAATAGACAATAATAATGGGTTCTTTTAAGACATGCTAAATTAGTACCCTCGAAGATAATTTATATTTTATGGAGACATCATGGGAATAAAAAAAGTTCTTAGAAAGTGCAAATTTTCAGAATGTTTTGGATCTATAAAAATTAAAGATCAATTTAAAAAATTTATCTTCTTGTTTGAGTTAAATTAATAAATATTATTTTTACATATGCACATGTCTTATTGGTCAATATTTCTGGGGTGCCGTGTTTACGTTCATCGTTTATGAAAGTATATAAAATAAATGCCGATTTTTATTCTTTTAGCATTCTAGAAGTCGTTAATTTGCTTTATATCTTGGCTCTCGGTGCATTTGTCTGCATCTTGTTCTCTCTCGTATGATTTTTATTAAATTTTAAAGAGACAGTAAAAAAAAATGTGTACTAAAAAAATGTGAAATTTAAAAAAATTCAAGATTTAAAAAAAAATTGAATTTTTGAATTCAAAGTCTAGTTATTAAAGCGAAACCCCTGCGCAATTAAAAAAATTCGATAATCCGATCTTTAAGAGTTTTATTTTCTTTGATCCAACGTCGCTATCGAAAGTCCATCTCAGTTGGTAGCTCGTATACACTCAACCAACGATATCAACTGGGTGAAAATATTAGTCCCGCCAATCTGTTGTCGTATATACGGTCTTCAACTCATTTATAATTTTAGTATGACTTATTAAATTTAAAATTCTGAACGGTAAAAATTTGTTAGTTGTTTGATACCATGTGGATGGTGAAAAGAAATTGAAAAAAATTTGTGTCTACTTTTCCTATAAACTAGCTATTTCCATTTATGGATTTTCTTTACTAATTGATGCGATTTATTCATGTGATTCTTGGAAAAAAAATACTTTTTCGGTAAAAAAATTTTATTTACAAGAGTTCAAAAGTTTATTCAATCATTTAGAATTCTTAGAATATTAGCTGGTGTTAAATGCAAAAAAACCAAGTCGGTAATATGGTATCCGCCCAAGCAAATGAAATTAAAGACATCCAATGGGGAAGCTATGGGTTTTCGAGCCGAGTAAGAAGGAAGCATCTATTTTAATGAACTAAAAAACTTTGGAATTGATCTAGTTTTATCTTATAAAAATAATCTTGTATAAAATATAAAGAACTTGGATCATAGGTCGGCAAGGTGGGGGGACCCCCGATGAGGTGGTCCCTTCTCAATTTTGGGTCCATGAGCGAGTGAATCAGGGAAGGCTCCCCTCCCCCTTGCCGACCTATGACTTGGATAAAATCGATAGTTTTGATGTAGAAATTATCAAAGATCACTCTATTAAAGTTGCTGGCGCCCCGATGTACTGCGTGCTACGATACCTTGTTGCTGTAATGATGCACCAGGCTGCAACCACAAACTTGAACATGGAATTAGATTTATTAAGATAAGAGAGCAACGTACAATAATCATCAAAAAGCATATATCAAACTCTTATATATCATGAGAAGAGAAGCAAGGATAGGTTATCAAGGAATCTCCTCGCTCAGTGCTATGCCAGTACATATATACTTCGCTCGGTTAGAGATAGTAAGCTTCATGTCTTCAACCATGTAATCTTCAACGTCAGGAACGGGATTATGATCCTACATCTTGTAGTCTTCATAAGTTATCAGCTTCTCGAATCTTTCATGGTGTTGGTGGATGTTTAAATTCTCAAGACCTTCATCTCTAGTCGAGAGAATGATCGTTGAAAGAGATGACCTTTTATGCTAATTAAGCATTCACCGGCATCTCTACTATCTAAAAATGCAATAAGAACTCAGCACATAACAAAAGTGATCCTAAAGCACATTTGCCTCACGTTGAAGAGGTGTTTGTGTACCCTTGAAGCTTTTTTACTTTGAAAACGTTTCTAATTGTCTTTATAAATGAAAGTTCTGCTTTTAATGAGGTTTTTGGTCTATTGGAATAGGTGATTTCCGTTATGACGGCAGAGACTCTTCTCATAATTACTCGAAATTTGCTAACTATTATTCGATTTATCCACAACTAGGCGTACTTTTATCCACAACTAGGCCAACAATATTAAAACTTAAATATTTTTTATGAAAGCTATATATTTGGGAAACTTTTAACGATCAATCGATTTAGTGTATATTTATGATATTTAATGGAAGTTATCAATTTTTTCACTCAAAATCAAACATTGACTTTGGTAAGACGGGGTTTCACTATAATAACTAGTCCATATTTTAATTTAAAAGAGTCCATTTTCTTTTGATTAACAGCTTCAAGGAAACATTTGAAGCTACTCGGCTCTTATATAAAATTTTTTTGCCGAGTTTAGTCAACGTTAAGTGGCAGCAACCAGGGAGAATTTGCTCCGAAATTTCTATTGATATTCACCAAATTTTAGAATCCAAACGCCGACTATCAACCCGATACCATATTTTTAATAGCTGAAGCGATTTTACTGCTTCTATCGCCATTAAATATCTTGGTTATTATAATATCAGCATGTATTATTCTTAAGTCTATCCAATTTCATAAAAATCTTATTACTTTGATCATCAGCACATTCGTTCATGGGATTTTGTACTTTATTTGTAGGATGATCTTGATTATAAGACTTTTTAGCTGTACAGAAAATTGTTGTAAGTAAACTTTTAGGATCTGTTCATAAATTAGTTTCCAAATAGGAGAATGTGAAAAATTTTTTCCTAGAAATGACCCCTATAGGGGTAAAGACATGCGGGGAATCCTAATTTGACATTTATAAAATTCCTCGGATTCAATAAAAGCTTTCTCGAAAATTTTTTCCTTTTTTTATCCCAAATGGGTCATTTTTAAGCAAAATCGCATTTTTGCGACTTTTCGCTTCAATACACAATACGTCTTCCCTGAATCAGAGAAGAGTTTTTCGTTTCGAAAATTTCAAATTCCTCTCATGTTTTTACCCGAGACGGGTCATTTCCAGAAAAAATTAAAAATTTTCACATGAGTGGCTCCCCTGTTGTGTAGTAGCTCCAAATTAACAATACAAGTACCCTAATTTTTAACAAACGTGTTGTATTTTTTACAATTGCCCTGAATTTAGTCGAAAATGGACGCTTCATGTTCAGTAGCACTCTTATTGCCGTGGATCTTATAAGAATTACGGTTGGCATAGGCTATCTCTTCTCCATGTGGTATATATTCTTAGAACGGGCTTTGGCGACAATCAAATTTAGTACGTATGAAAAACATACTGATTACATTTTCATCTTTATCTGTATTGTTGGTCAATATTTTTGGGGTTTCGTGCTGACACTTCTTATGTATAAAGGTTAGAAATGTTTTTTATATATATTAAAAGGGGGTCCAAATTAAGGCCCTTTCTCCAAAAATTTTTTTGTTGAAAAATGACCTTCTAGGGGTAAAAATCGATTGTGCACATGTTCGTAGCGTGAAAATGTTTCCTTCATCTTGTTTTCGTAAAAATAGCTATTTCACGTTAAAAATAGTGCTATTTTCGCAAAAATAAGGTAAAAGAAGCATTTTCACGTGACGGAATGTGCGCAATCGATTTTTCACCCTATTTTTACCCCTACAAAATCATTTTTCAAAAAATTTTTTGAAGAAAGAACCCTAATTTGACCCCCTTTAAAACAACCATTATTAATATTACAGAAACTTTGAATTTCCTCTATTTCTTGGGTATGGGCGAACTGGGATGCGTGTTGTTTTCTCTAGTAGGTTTAAAAAAATATTGCTATAAAATTAATCAATTTTAAGAGTTTTATTCTCTTCGATCGAATTAATCAACGCCGTTATCGCAAGTCAATTACAATAGGTAATAATTACACATTAAGTCAGCGTTATCAACTGGCTGAAAACATTAGGTCTTCGAATTTTTTGAAAAAGTTTATTATGATGGTCGTCATCTTCAACTCTTTTATAATAATGGTATGTACCACAAAATCTTATGGAGCCAAAATTTTATAGATCATACATAAAACGGAATTTTAAGACTATTTTTCGCTTCAACACAGTCGTTTAAATTTATAAAAAGGCGAACTTAACATTTATTAACATGGAATTAAACATTACAGGGTGTCCGTCAATTATGTCAACATCGTGATTTTACATTTTTTTATTACTCAAAACCAACAAAAAACAATTTATAACAATAAAACAAATAGATTTATTCAAAATGGCCACCTTTGGCATCGATGCAGGCCTTCAGGCGCTTCGGGAAGTTGTCCACGATCTTCACCAGAGTATCCAGAGTGATTTCTTTCCAGGCCTTCTTCAACGCCTTTTTCAGAGATTCAACGTTCGGATGGGGCTTCTGGCACGCTTTTTCGTTGGACGTTTTTTCGGCTTCTTGCTGTCTTCTTTAGGCCCCTTCCCTTTCGGTCTTTGTGACCCAGTCTCTTCAAACCGCTTGATGGCTTTGTTGATGGTTCCCAGTGCTATACCAAGAAAATCGGCAATTTCACGCTGTGTTTTTCCTCGATCGTGCGCGCGAGTAATAGCTTCTCTCAAATTCTTGTAGCCTTTCATTTTATATCTATAAAAAATGTTTAGAATACATATTTGAGTAATAAAAAATGTAAAATCACGATGTTTACATAATTGACGGACACCCTGTATTTACCAATCTAGAAAAAATCTAGAAATCTACTGTAAATTTAAAAATCTAGAAAAACTAGAAAATCGATAGAAAATATAGACAAAACCTAAAAAGTCGATAGAAAATCTATCAAATCGATTCAAAATCTAGAAAATAATGAAAGTTTTAATTTTGAGACAAATATAGAGGTCAGAGGTCAAAAGTGTGGCACCCACCACACCGGGCACTAGGCCTTTCCTTATCGTTACGGAGTTTTTCGTGGCGGCCTTCCATTACGAATGTCTACAACTTTTTAAGGACGTTGTTGATTTTAATACGGTAAAAGCACAGATAATCTCCAACGCCTAAACTATTTTTATGCCCTTTCACTTTTTTCCATGATGATCTTGATTGAACTTGAAAAATTGATTGAACTTAGTTATTTTATAACGGGACATGCCCTGTCATTGGAGATTATCTATGCTTTTACCGTATTAAAATCAACAAAGTTTTTAAAAAGTAAATCCGTAATGGAAGGCCTCCACGAAAACACCTCATAATGGTAAAGCCTAGTGCCGGTGTTCCCTACCTAAAGGGTCAAAATTTAAAAACAATCTTTAATCATAAAAATCCCCTTTATGTTTTTTGGGAAAAAACAACTTTTTTGTGTGCGTGTCCTCCCCTTCAATCGACCCTTCTCCCTACATGACTGGGGAGGGGGAGATGGTATAAACTTAATTTTACGTATAACACTCTACCTGGAGGTAAATTCCTTCTTTTCCAATAAAAATGATTAAAGAAATATAATAAAGTTAAAATAAAAAGTAAAAACCACATTATTTTCCAACCTGCAAATAAACTTTACTGCTGTGCATAAGAATGTAATAATTAATCGATAAAATTTTATAGAGCGTAGATGAAAGACATAAAGGTAACTCCCATTTGTTTTTAGAAAATAAAAAGACTTTTTTGTTGTAATAGCGCAAATTATGGAACATATTTTGTAATGAAGATAATGAGAAAGTTTGAAGTTCAACCGGAAATAAAGAAAAAATGCAAAAGTTATCATTCGATGTACTAAAGAAAAAAGAAATGTAGTCTTTTTTATACTTATCGGATGGGAGTAGGTGTGCATGAAACAAAACATTAATCCTCGCTAAAAATTTAAAAAAATTAAAATAAGTCAATTTATTGCATTGAGTTTCTTTAAAAATTACTGAATATTAGCCCATTCCATTAATATATATCCCCCCCCCTCCTCAGGGCGGCACTATGTCCAAATTTGGGTTAGGGATCCATTTTTGAAAATTTTGGTAGAAAATAATTGCATCTTTATTCAAAAATCGCATTTTTGAGCAAAATTTTTACGATTTTTGATGTAAATGACATTTTTAGTGAAAAATTGGAAAAATGAACATTTTGGAAAAAAATACGAAAGTTTGGTGAAAAATTAAATTTTGGGTAAAAACAAAAGGGAATCATTAGTTAAATTTGTTCATTTCTGATTTGAGTCTACTTTTTACAACATACATCGACCTTAATGTGGCTAAAACTCCACCTGGAGATAATAAAAGAAAAAATAAAAAAGAATTGTGCACAGGGCCGTAGCCAAGGAATTTAACAAACTATCGCAAATTGTTAGAAAAAAATTTAAAACATATCGCAAATGTTTCAAAAACTATCGCAAAAAATTTTTTGTTTTTAACTCTTGAAGAAGCGTCCATGTGGGAGGTTTTAATAGAAAATCAACCACGTAATTTTGCGATATATCGCAAGGCAAAACATATCGCAATGCGATAGGTTGCGATATGCTGGCTACGGCCCTGATTGTGCAACATTATGATTCTGTTGCGTTCTAGGAAAAACATAAACGTTAAAGTTCACTTGTGTCCATCAGTGTGTGCATGTATATATACGTATATTATTACCACTAGATTCCAGAAACTGTCAATCGGACTGGTCTACAGTCTTTTTTAATATTAGTGAATAAGTGTGCGAGAAACAAAAAATGAGTGCCCCTTTAAAAAATCAATTTTTACAAGAGATCGTTTCAATTCCAATTTAGCAAAATTTCATATACGAAATTTGATTTTGCTTCGATTTTTTTATTTAAATTTTTCTCTTCAATAAATTTTATAAGTCAATTGTGTAAGAAAAAACTTTTGGTGAGTCGAGCTAAAAAGCTGAAAGGACGTTTAGACATTGAAGAAAACTGTGTGCAAACCAAGCTATACGCAACTCCAGTAGGGCCTGTGTTAAATTAGCAAACGCTTTTTTGAAAATAATCTCATTGATAAATAAAAAGTTAAAAGAAAGCTGAAAGGACTGATCAACCGATTCTATTTGCACAGAATCTTTGAAATAGACTTCATTGATACTATTATTATCACTTCACAATCTACCGATTGTCCTTAAGCCTATTTTGCATTGCACTTAGATCTGCCATTAATATAACTTATTCTTAATTTCGTTTTTATTAAATATCATTTTTCATTAAAATGAACAAGAAGAGCTTATCGATACCCAGTATTATTATAGAGGATGATGTAGATGAAAATTTGAAAGAAAACTCTACTAGAAATTCTAATGGTAGTTTCGATGATGATTTATCGGAAAATGATTATAGAGCCAGGTAATAAGTCAATTTATTGCATTGGGTTGCTTTAAGAAATTGCTGAATATCGGCCCGGTTCCAGAAACACATAAATCGTTTCAATAAATAAAATTAGAGTTGAAGGGATGGGGATCGAAAAAAAGGGATCGGCTTTATCATTTCGGATCTCCAATACTGAAAATCGAGCCTTCTTTCTTCTGGATCCCAAAAATTTTTTGATGTAGACAAGTTTCAAAAATGGACAAAGTAAACAAATGACCCTATAATTGTATTAATTTTGTCTTTAAATTCAGTGAATCTTGTGAATCATTTTCTTCTGAAGCAAAAAGATGGACTACACAAGCAACGCAAATGATCATAAAAGTCCCGGTTGAGCATTTAAAGAAAATAGTCCATACTGAAAGGTAAAAAATGAATGCTTACTCATTATACCAGATTTTTAGCATAGGCTCATTGTCACGTGAAACTGAACATTTTGTTGGTGAGTTATAAAACCGGCCGGTTTGAGTGAAGGGGGGGGGGTCTACCAAAAAATCAAAAGGTCGTCAAATTTTACCCCCACTCAAAAGTCCAAAATCCTACTACCCCACTCAAGCTGGAACAAATCTGGACCCTTTTTCACTTATGTTACTAGTTGTAAATTTCCAATCTAGGAATAACCACTGTCCATGGACCTTTAAGAGTTTATCGTGGAAAAGGAAAATATCGTTGGTTGTGGGCAAGTGCTTTGATACTTTGCATTATATTGTTCGTCTGTCAGTTTGTTTCATTATTGCAAACGTTTGCTTCAGGGCCGACGGTTTCACAGGTTTTTCCATGCTTAATTTATTGCCTAAATAATTTAGGTTTCATATTTGGTACCTGAAGATGGATTATCCTTTCCAGCTATAACCATTTGTAGTTATAACCCAATTCGGAAAAGTTATACAGAAGGTATAATTATAAACTCATAAAATTTTATAGACCAGGTTCATAAGCTACTTGAGTGGGTTCGGAGCTCACAGTTGGCCGCAAGGCGGCCACAGCTGGCAGTGCAGCTCTTTTGGGCCACTCGGAACTCTCGCAGCTTGCTCTGAGAGACCCTCTGAACCGCTTGGGTTGTTGCTAGGACTTGGAAAAAAGAAAAAAATTCTATAAAAATGACAATTATACCTAAATCATTTTATTTGTAAAGATTACTTCCATACATAAGTAAGAGGGGGGAAGTACTGTACCCCCTGATTCGTCGTATCGGGGGAAAAATTAATGGATCAATTCTTATTTGGGAAGTCGCCTCGAATTAATTCGCTGTGAAAATTTGTATACGAATTCATAAATCGAGAACAAATTCGTCTTTCGATTTTTTCGCCTGTCAACGTTTTTTTTTGGTCGACAGTAACCTTTGGGACCAATTCGTATTTTGGGGCCCAGTACCCCCCTTCTTGCCCATGTATGGTTACTTCCGTTCTTCCTACCAAGACCTCCCAATTTCTTATCCTTTATAGCATTAAATCGAAGTGGAGAATTTCCTCATCAACTTCTCGATTATCTTATGTTGTCATTCTTGGAAGTTCAATTCGTCTTGAGTTTCAATAATGCTTCTGTATGGGTTCAAGGTGAAGCCGATCTCAAGCGATACAAAAAAGACATTGACCCGTACTTCAAGATTAACGATTTCTTAATGAAAGCTGGGTATGTCATTTAGGATCTCTCTGCAAAAGGCAAATCTGCAAAAGCTTAAAACTTTTCTAACGATCTAATATACAGTAACAGCAAAAAACTTTGTGCCCCTGTCAAAAAGAATGATTTTTTGTTTCGATCATATTTCAAGTTCTATCAAGCCAAATCTAATGATCTTGGTATCATTTTAAAACTTAAAACGGCAGCTTTAAAATGTTACCAAGATCATTAGATTTGGCTTGATAGCACTTGAGATATGATCAAAACAAAAAATCGTTCTTTTTCACAGGGGTACAAAGTTTTTTTGTATGCTAAAAAACCCTCACGATATTATGACAACATCTAATAATTGCCCATAAAGATTTACTTAATATCATATCTTAAGATTTGAATGTAAAGATCTCTTGAAAGTTTGTTCTTTTGGTGGCCGGGAATTTGATTGTTGCACATATGCCAGACCTATACTTACTGATATGGGTAAATGCTTTAGACTAGAATTGGCTCATTCTTCTGAAAACTGGCTTCAAAAACAATTTCAAGCGGGTGTTAATAATGGGTATTGTTTTTAATACATATTAATATATCTTCTTATTTAGCCTTCAAATAGTAGCAGATTTTCACAAAGAAGAACAAATTTATGATTTGGGTACAAAGGAATTTGATAGTATTAGATTTTTATTTTAATTATTTCGAAATTTACAGTAAACCCAATGTTCGCAAACGAATTTGAGGATGGCTTTCGTTATTATGTTCACAGTGATGAAATGGTACCTTATTTGAGTACAGAAGCCATTAGTGTTTCACCTGGGTATAGAGCGTATTCTGCTATTAGTTCGTCTAAAGTAACCTCGTATACTGTCTACATCTCGATTTCCTGTTTTTTACATTTTAGTTTACATTATTGTCTTCTGATTCAGGGGGCAACTGTACTAATCAATGGCCAAATCAATACAAAAAGAGAACAACATATTCCTCTAGCAAATGTAAAGCCTTTTGCCGAGCCCAATTTTTCAATACAAGCTGTGGTTGTAGTCCATTAGTTTACAATCTTGACGGAAGTATAACTTTGTAGATTTGTTTAATTTTTGTCTTTTTAAGAATATGATGTTTGTACGGCAAATCAATTATATGGCTGTTTACGTGATAAACTTTTTGTAAATGCAAACGCCAAAGGTATTAATTATGAAACTTTTTTATCAGAGAATATTTAAAGATAGTGTACATTAGAGGTGTCAACAGGCCACAGTTTTTTACGTCCCGGACCGAGCCGCAAAATTTGCGGCTCGTTTTTTAGGTTCGTAAAAAAGCCTAGCCAGGTCCATCCCTAACGATTCTGGCTCTTAAACAGTCCATTTATATCAAAAATTATTAGAAATTTACCTTGACTCACCCTTATGCATTTTTCCTAAATTTTAAACAAAGCATAAGGTGATCAAGCAATTTTTTGTTGAAAAATGGGTTTTTAAGAAAATTCTCAGAAAAGAAAATTTTTGTTTAAAAATGCACTGTCTATTTTAGTGAGGCCGCGATTTTTTACGGTTTGACCGGCCCGAGTTGCAAAAATTTGCCGCCTCATCCAGGCCCATTTTTTAGTGCCGTAAAAACCCATGAGCATAGGCTACCAGGGGGTACAGTACCCCCCTCACCACTCATCCTCGGACCTTCCGCCTTTATAGTCATCCATCATGAGGGTTCGTGTACCCTCCCCCTTCCAATTCATTCATCATATAAATTTTTGACAATTTTATCATTTACCCCCCCTGAAAGGCCATTCACCCTGAGGGTCCGGTGTATCCCCCTACTGGTAAACTATGCCCATGAGTTTTAAAAAAATGTATTTTTTGCCAAAAGTCTGTGTATTGAAACAAAAACCGGTTCTGGCGGGAATTCCAATTTTTAACTGCCCGTACACTACCTTTAAGAAGTTTAGACTTTGCACAAACCATTTTACCTTTGTGCTCTGAATGTTTAATTGAATGTGACCAATGGATTTACAATACCTACAATTCTTATTCGACTGGATTTTCTAAAGGAGCACTTTCTTGGTTTCAGCATCAAAATTCAAATTGGTCAGATGTATATGTAAAGTGAGACAGGCTATAAGCTTCATATACGTCCATTTTAAGATCAAATTTTGTAATTGTGAATATTTTCTTTCGTGATTTGTCATATACCGAGTATCAACAGTTGCCGAGCACAGATTTGGTAACCACGCTAAGTAATATTGGTGGTAATATGGGAATGTTTATGGGTAAACATTTTTATTTGAATATTTTTGTGATACTTTTTTAAAGGAATGAGTGTTTTATCAGTAATTGAAGTAATTATTTACTTTTACAAGAGTTCATGGATTTTTA
Organism: Acrobeloides obliquus; assembly: GCA_034698545.1. NCBI lineage: Eukaryota > Metazoa > Nematoda > Chromadorea > Rhabditida > Cephalobidae > Acrobeloides > Acrobeloides obliquus. Next base: position 13,298 of record JAQGBS010001687.1, read on the forward strand.
TCTCGAAGAAGCGAAGACAATATATGGTCGAAAAGAAATTTAAAGAAAAGGTACTATAGGGTGGCCAAAAAATGAAAACTTTTGCAATTTTTTAAGAATATTTCAAGTTAACCAAAATCACTCTATCGGGGTTTTCTATGTGAGAAATTGATTGCGCGCATTGTCGGACCGTGAAATCCCTGGGCTCGTATTAACCTATTTTCGCTTGAATACACTTACATCCTCCAAGAATCAGGGTCAGGGAAGGGTTTTCAAGATTAACAAATGCGCGCAATCGATTCTTAGCATAGAAACCCTCTATAGGGTTATTTTAGTGAAAATTTAAAAAACTTGAAAATTTTTGAAAAATTGCAAAAAGCTCTTTTTGGTCTTCCGTTTTAATCACCAAAAATTTCATTTAGGAAAGAGAAAAATATCTGGAGGAAACTATTGAAGCGGCTCAAAGAAAAGCTGAACTAGATGAAACATACTATGAAACTTTTACCGGGCGAACCTTTAATCGAGTTAGGAAATTTGCTACTGCTATTCGAGACCGATCGATCAGTGTAGTTTGGCCAAATTATCAAGATTACCCTAATGTTAAAAAAGATGCGGATATAGAAGCCGTAAAAGATCTTTAACAAAGAAATATTATCTATTGAGGATTTTAGAATAAGCAACCCAAATCTGAAAAAACTTCTGAATCCAAATCGGAGAAAATGGGTGAAATAAAAAGTCCCAATGTAGAGACTAATGAGTCGGTAGATTCTATCCAACTAAGATCTCATAGTGTTGATGGTAATCTATACAAGAAGCGAGATTCAAATGTGGCTGAAGAGTTTGTTCCAAAACGTAAAACAACTGATGTGCATAATGTACCTTATTCTAAAAAGAAGTCAATTGTCGATAATATATTACAAAACAGGCTGTTTGGTAGTGGAGCAGCGAAAATCGAAGAAGTCGAGGATGATCCTAGTCAAGTGGTAAACTTTTTAACGCTATACCAAGATTATCGTACATGGGCTAGGAAGTGTCACCCAATGAGGGGTCCTCTCCAGAGGCGGCTCCTGGCGGTTAACTGACAGCCCACTCTTATTTTGGCCACAAAACCGCACCATACAGCCGCTCACGCTTGTAGGGCTCACTTTTGTGCAATTGTGGTTTGTACAAACTTTTCGTATAACTGTTCTGTACAATTATTTTTTGTTAGTACAACGAAAAGTTCGTACGAAAAATAATTGTACGAAAAGTATTGTACGAAAAGTAACGTACGAAAAGTGTTTTTACAAAAAATAACTGTACGAAAATTCCATGCGAACCACAATTATACGAAAAGATATACTGTCAAAAATAATTGCAACAGCAAATTGTGTATAAAAAACCATTTTTTAGCAATTTCAGTTTTAAAAAAAGCATTTTGAAAAAAATCGCGTACATCAAATGTGTTAAGCCTTGTTCACAATGCAGAAAAAAGTGAGACAAAAAGTGTAACAAAAATGTCACTTTTGTGTCACTTTTTTACCAGTTTTTTCGGCTCTAGTGCACTTTAGGCGACCAATGAATTTTTAGATGACCAATGAACTTTTAGGTGACCAATCAAAAAATAGGTGACCAATCAAAAAATAGATGACCAATCAAATATTACATATCCAAATAATTTTTTCATATTGCAGTCAAATAACGGTTCTATTGCACTTTAGCCGA
>JAQGBS010001688.1:0-14978 GCA_034698545.1 Acrobeloides obliquus
GAGCGAAAACTTGTGAGAAGTTTCGCCGCACGCTTCAAGATGGGAAATTTATTGATGTTTTATTTTATTGAATGCCACACAGATCGAGTGATAGCCCGTGCGTTTGCCCATGCCTTGTATACCAAATGGCTGGAGAAACAACAACAGTTGCAAAACAGGCTGTTCCCGAGCACATTCGCATGCAAAAATAAACCCAGTGCTCCACCATTTAGCATAGAAGGAAAAAAATTGCTTGAAGAAGTAAGCATTGAATGGAATTCTGAATAAAAATTATTTTTTAGGAAAAAGACAACGATAGCGGTTTGGATGATGAGCCTAAAGATATAGGCTGGACCATCATACCTGAAAATACTCGACGTCAATTTTCTTATCCATAAATTTGTGCATCCATCTCAAATGATTCCCTGGACTGCATATACCAAGCGCAATAAGCTATATAGGAGTTTACAGAACAATAATATCGGCCGAAGCAGATTCTGTGATTTTCATTACACTATATTTTTTGTTCTCTTTTAGATATTATTAAAATTTTTTGAAAATTTCATATGAAATTTTGGAACTAGTATAGTTGAAGCGTCACACTGAACGTACATTTTTTGAAAACTTTTTTTGCGAGAAATGATCCTGCCGAAAAGAGTTGGAACACGTTAAAACACTACGGTGGATCTTTTCATCTTTAAGAGAGATGAGATCTTGTGCCTGCCGGGTTCTCGTTTCAATCATTCCCAAACGATATAATCAAAATATTGCACGATTAGATCGAATTAGCTAGCTTTTAGCTGATTAGGCCAAGTCTGATATTTTGAAGGCGCCCTAAACATGGCTTAATTAATATCGTGAATAAACAGACACACGCAACAATAATCACCGCGCATCATCAGCATCATCGCTCGTCTCTTGTTGAAAATGACTGATTCGCGATCTCCTAGGCCTCTCACGTAAATCCCATTTGTACTTTCGAAATCCTCGATTTCTCATAATTCCTTAATCTCATTTGCGCTATCTTAGCTTTTAATCTTATTTTGTTCCCACAACATTTTTGCATAGCTCAATATCAAAGGCGCTGCTCAATTTCATCAAGTCTAAAATGATTCATCACCTTCCGGTGCTTCATTAGACTTGTATACTCGATTTTATCAAGCCTAAAATGATTCATCACCTTCCGGTGCTTCGTTAGGCTTGTATACTCGATTTCATCAAGCCTAAAATGATTCATCACCTTCCGGTGCTTCATTAGACTTGTATACTCGATCACCACATCAGATAAGAAATGATTCATGAACACAAACTACAGAGTCATAAATAAACTCGATTTCATAAAACTTGATCATAGATCATCTAATTAATACTAAACGCACCCAATCCTTAGCACTTTACTATAATCCTTTTAGGGGTAGTTTTATGTGAGGAATCCGAATTCCGCATTCCTAAAGCATGAAAACGCTTCTTAATCAAGAAAAAGTTGTTTTTCAAACAATTTGTGCAGAATGCAAAAATATTAGATATAATATAAAATATGATTTTCTTGTTCATATTGTTTCAAAAACAGCTTTTTCTTGATTCATATAAGCGTTTTCATACTTTAGGAATGCGAAATTCGGATTCCCCACATAAAATTATCCTTAAAGGGATCATTTCTCGCGAAAAAATTTTTCGAAAAAAATTCACGTTCAGTTCGACGCTTCTACTATACTAGTTCCGAAATTTTTTTTAGTCGATGATAAATTATTATGCCACACTTTGTAAAACACCACAGATAATTTTTTCAGTCAAATTTTAACGCTGTTCAATGTATATCAACACGGAGAACAGTTTTAGCGTGATTTCGAAAAAAATCGGAGATTCCGATTTTTGAGCCATTTTTACATGTGATACTATGAGAGGTTGAAAATTTTTTTCGAAACCACTTTAGAACTGTTCTCCATGTTGAAATACATCGACCAGCGTTAAAATTTAACCAAAAAAATTATTTTTAGTGTTTTAGACAGGTTTGAAAATTCAAAAAATACGCGTAAAATTGGGGTATGAGAGCTTCGGACAAGGATTTAATTTGAATTTTTATTCGCCCGCTTTTTAACTTGAAATGACTTTCAAAAATTTTCCCACGCATTAATCTCACTAAATTATTGTGCTGGTTTTATTACTTTTTGTCTTATTTGTAAATAACTGGAAAACATTTCTCTTTTATATTGAAATTCCGGGTGACATCTTAATGCTTTGCCTGATCGTCAATCATATTGATTATTGGCACAAATCACCTGATACCAGGATTGTAGTAATTTTTAAAGAACTATGTTTTTTGTTTTTAATAGTTTAGTTTTTTCTGCGTAAGATTTTTCTCTTGATCTCTGTTTTTCGATCAAAAAGTGTCAAGTTACTGAGCAATTGTTTATTGCAGTGAAGTTATTATTAAATAAAGTCTATAAAGTTAATTTTGTTTGGTTCTATTAGTACATTTGCTATAGACTATTTGTCAGAGATTTTTAGAACCCAGGGCATACCACAGAGAACTTAGGGAACATATTTACATGTTTTCATAGACGCTTAGTACAATTAAATAAATTCAACTTGAAGCACGCTCGGACCATTTAACACTAGTACCAGAGGCCTTCGAATGTTTGAGAAATCGTCTCTTAAATACCTCTTTTTGCGTACATTTGCAAAGGCTCTAACTATAGGGTGGCGATAAACCGCACTTTAAACATATTAAACGATCTCATGATATGTATCTTCCATTCAACTGAACAAAAGATGGACTTTTAGCTTTCAAGTGAATGCAAAATTTATTGAAAATAAAAAATGTAGTAAATTCTAAGAAGACAAAAAAAGAAGTAGCAAAGATCTCGATGTAAACTTTATTATTAACTCTCATCCGTCAACGTGGGGTCTGTCAGACCTCAACGAAATTTAAAAGCGAAGAAATTTATGATTTTAACTGCTCTCAAAAGTCCTTCCCAAATCTAGGTCCCACTAGTGTTGATCTTTCAAAAAATATAACACTTATGTGCTTTACTATATATATATTTTTGGAGACTAGGCAATCTTCTCAAATCACGAGCCTCGGCAACCTGGGGTCTGACAGACCCCAAATCAAAAAATACATCTAAAATCGGCATTTTTCGTTCGTTTTAGATGAAATTTTTTTCAGTAGTAAGCAAGAATGTATGCCGAATACGATCCAATCAGTGTTTTTGAGCATAACTCATGTTTTCGTGTCAGTACTCAAACTTTTAAAAAAAATTTGGCTCTCAAAGATGTATCCTTATTTTAAATTATTGATATTTAGCTATAAGTCAATTTTTGACAAAATTTTTGACCCTCCTAGGGTTTTTCTAGGCGCTAAATACGAATCCGACTTTATTTTTTGTCCTAGACCTCAGGAATATGGTCAAAAAATGATTTACAAAGAGGTACCCCATACGAGGTATAAACCCCGTTTTTACGGTTTTGACCCCTTGTGAGCTACCTTCTCGTAGTCAAAATCAAAAAATTCCTTCGGATTCGAGTTCCCCATGCCGAACCCCCCCCCCTCCCCAGTACAAGAAATCAGCCAAATTGGAAAACTTGTTGAAAATTCGATTTTTTTACCCTTTGGTCCCTCAGGGGATTTTTTGACTACCCCCGAGGGTCAGAGGTAAGTAAAAGTGAATCTTAAGAGAATCTCCGATTGGCACTATGCCAGCCATGTATGGAAATTTTATCGTCCAATATGATTGACACAAAAATCATCAAAATCGGAGACAAAAAATTTTTTCACTTTGTTGCGCACTAACTTTTGAAGATTAAATACAAGATGGCCCAATAAAAAATGCACTTTTTGAGATTTTATGTTTACTGAAATATTGCATTTTATCGGGTAAAATATTATCTTTTGACCTATTTTTTTCTTCAAATAGTAGAAAATCAAATTCTCTACAAAAAAGACAACATTTTACCCGAGAACATGCTATTTTTCGGTAATCATAAAATCTCAAAAAGTTCACTTTTCATTGGGCCACCCTGTATCTTACTACTATAGCTTGTTTGTTTATATGTATTACAGACGAGCATGAATGTTTGATTTAAAGCCGGAATCTAAAATTAAAGATAAGATGGTTGACACCATAGGTCAGCAAGGGGGAAGTCTCCTCCCTGACCCATTCACTCATGGACCCAAAATTGAGAGGGAATCACCTCATGGGCCCTGCCAAACATATGAGGTGGTCCATAAAAATTGAGTGTCAGAAGACTATCTCAAGCTAAAAAAAGGTCCTTTTTTTATTAAATCTTAGCCGAATTTAATAAGGAGGTGGGGGACCACCTCATTAGGGGTCCTTTCCCTCCCCTCTCACTTTGCCGACCTATGATTGATACCAAAATCATAGAAATCGGAGACTCTTCGATTTTTACCTCTTAAAATAAAGTAATAATAACACGAAGCACACTTCGCGCATCAAAAAATTAGCCTATTTGTCCATTTTTGAAATTCGTATATTTTTCAATTTTTAGGGATAACCCTAAATTTTTTAATTTTACAAAAAATTTTAAAAAAAGTCATCGTGTGTCTCATAGTCGAAAACCCTCAAATACAACAAATTAGCCGATTTGAAACCATTTTTGAAATGCGTATATTTTCAATTTTTAGGGGAGTAATCGGTCTTTTTTGGGGAAGTGCCCTCTTAGCCGACCCTTTTGCCTACGCCACTGTCCCCCTCCCATATCGCACGACGCTTCGCATAAACAACATGGGGAAACATTTTCTTACATAAACGCAATTGTCGCACTACATGACGAAAGTATAAATCCTGCTTAAAAAACGTTTTAAAAAAAAAGTTTGTGCAATTATAATATGCCAATTTCAACTTCTATAAAAAAAGGAATCAATTTCGAAATGATGAAAAGTTCATTCAAAGAAAAAGTTCATTTTTCCCCCGGCAGTATAAATACGGTGATTATGGTTTTCATACAATGTATATAGTAGGTAATTTTTGACCTAAAAGGAACATTTTGCACACCCAAAAGCGAAAAACATGAGAAAAATAATAACACTGTTATCTTTCAATTTGCTTTTACTAATTTGCCTTTACTAATATTTGCTTGACCATTGAGTCAACTGTCCAGTACGTGGATGTTTTTGATCTATTTTCACTCGTTTTATTAGTCTAATATAGTCCGTTTGAGTGATGTCTTCGTCAAATGAACAGGTAATCATGTTTATTAATAAGTGACTTTAAAATTTTAGTCAATGCTACCTCTGAATTGCTTTTTATTAAATCTACAGTCATGCAGCCAAAATCCTATAATCAATGGAAAGAAAAATTTCGCAAAAAATGATTATATAAAACGAAATGTGCTTAATTTTCCTGGCGAACATGTAGAATATCTCTTCAATATTTCTGATTTTGAGTTAATAAATGCTGAAGAAGATCCGCTGCAACAATGTGATCGTACTCGACATAAAGTTTTGAAATTTCGGCATATACCTTCGGATAAGATTGTGGCTATTAAGTATTTGTCATCTTCATCGGAAAACATGGATAGATTAAAAAAGGAAGTTTGTATACATAAATTTGCATCCTCTTCACCGTATTTTGTAAATCTAATTGGTTTATGTTTTCATGAAGAGGATGCCTTGCTTGTTATGGAAGCTATGGATATGTCTTTAAAAAAGTTGTCTACAGAAGTCATAAAGAATATAAAATATTTTCCGGGTAATTATGTAATCGTTTTGAAAAATTTTAAAATGTTGTATTTAGGGCCTCCACTAATTCATCTCGACATCGAGATGCAGCAAGACGCGTCGAGACGAAATATCTTTTTATGGTTGAAGAATTTTGACATGGTGTCACTTCATAAAATGTAGTTTTCATCTAGCTCGACATTTTTACAAACGAAACCATGTCAAAATTCCTCAACCATAAAAAGATATTCCGTCTCGACGCGTCTCGCCACATTTCGATGTCGAGACGAATTAGTGGGGGCCCTTAGAGAAAAGCAGAGGAAGCGTTCCCAAAAAAAATTTTAGTTGAAAGGATAGACAGGCACGCAAGGCTTAGATTTAGTTTTAGGTTTAGGCTTATTGTTATGCTTAGGTTAATATTGGGCTTAAAGGACCGGCCACTCAGTTACAATCATATGAAAAATGATATATTCGAAAAGATCATGAAAAATTGAGCATTTTTTATTTTTATGTTTTTAAATGTTTTTACAGCACCATCTGAATCGTCTTCCCCACCGAAATAAATGCATTTGAAAATATGAATTCGTGTACATGTTTTCGTTGTAATAATCAAATTTTTTTTAAATTTTGAGGAAAAATTGTGAAAAAATAGCATCAATCGAGAGAGAATTTTATGTTGAACAGATTTGCTAATTGAAGTTTGCGTAAAAAATTATTTTCTCCAATCAAAAATGCAAAATAAGTTTTAATTCATGCAGGGTTTTCGTTTCAATATACAAAAATTTATTTTGCATTTTTGATCGGAGAAAATAATTTTTTATGCAAACTTCAATTAGCAAAGTTGTTCAGCATAAAATTCTCTGTCGATTCATGCTATTTTTTCACGATTTTAAAGCAAAAAATTCAAAAAAGTTTGATTATTACAACGAAAACATGTACACGAATTCATATTTTTAAATGCATTTATCTCGATGGGGAAAACGATTCAGATGATGCCGTAAAAACAAAAAATGCTCAATTTTTCATGATCTTTCCGAATATATCATTTTTCATATGATTGTAACTGAGTGGCCTGGTCCTTTAAACTTAGTTCTAGGCTTAGTCTTAAGTTTAGGATATTTATACGGAAAAAATTTTTGCACACACGTCAAAAATTAAATTCAAAACATCATTTCATACTTTCTTATCGCTAATATATTTACTCCTATACAATCATAATTTTGCACAGTGCAAATAAATTTTAATTTTTAGAAGACCTACTAGGCTTTATCAGTGCCGCATTACTAAATTGCCTTATCAAATGCAAGGAAATGAATCTTATGCATAGAGATATTAAGCCCCAAAACGTTCTTATAAACAAAAGTGGTGAAATAAAGTTATGTGATTTTGGGGAGGCCAAAATTGCATTAGATTATACCACCACAAATCATGTCGGCACTATTGCTTATTGGGCGCCTGAACGATTCGAAGAGGATCCAATGTATAACGAGAAAGCAGAAGTATGGAGTTTTGGCTTGACACTTGCTGAGTTGGTTCTTGGTTGTTATCTTTTTGACGATGAGCTAACCCGAGCTAATTGCCGGCCAGATGAATTTGGCATCCGTTATATTATTGTGAAAAATCAACCATTTGAAATTATTGATAAAATTCAAAAAAAGATTGGACATAGAACTGATTTTTGTCATTTTTTGGGTTTGTGTCTTCGTGGAGATGTGAGTGAAAGATGGTCATTGGCAGCCTTGAAGGAAACAAATTGGTATACAAAATATGGTTGTTTTGATGAAAAAAAGTTGTTTGGAAAAATAGCTCAAGAATTAGATAAAATCGATGTTAGTTTAAAATCTGAAATAATTTTTAAGAATTAAAACTTATAGCTTAAATGGCCTCCAATAATTAATATCGCAAAAAATTCATCGTTTATACAAAGTGGCACAAAAAATCCACTTATTACAAATGGTTTTATTGATAATGAGAGGTTTTTAGTTTTTTTTAATGTAATAATTTTTTCATAGCATGGACATCAAAATCCGCTCATGGCTTTCCAAGTTTATTACTTGTCTTCCTTTTTTTATATTAATTTCGATGCCTTACTTTTATGTAAGTGTTATTGTAGTGCCCTGGCCCTCCCATATCCCCCTTACACAATCTCCTTATCCTAAATTCCATTCATAAATACTTTTTCAATTAAAATACTATAATAACAGAGCGCTCGTCGAACATTTTCTCATCTCTCTCTCTCTTTTCCTTTCCGATTGACCGGGTGTTTTCCTTTTGGAATAATGCGTTTGAAAATGAAAAAATGCAAGTTCACTGATCATCGAACGTGTGTTCTTTTGTGTCTAATTGTGTTCGGAAACTGTTTTGAACGATCTCCAATAGTATTGTACCCAAGTTACAAAAGCTCACTGAACTTTTGTAACTTAGGTCTTTTATCCATTTTCTTAGTTTAGTCTAAATGCTCGGGAATGGTACCACCACTATGGTAGCACTCCTTTTGTAATATGTTTATCAAATTATGTATCCAGATCTATAATTTTTAGTTATCCAAAATCACTATATAAATGCAGCAATTGTATGAGTTTTTCAGAGTTAAATTTGAATCAAGAGTCTGGAGTTAGATGTAGTTTTATAGTTTTTAAATTTATTTTCTTTACTAAATCTTATAAAACCCAAATCTTCACAAATCGTTTGTAAACCAGGTCCCTACAGTTATATTCTCAAACGTGTAGCCAGTGAAATAGTGCAGACCGATGGCCTCAACTACATTGACACCATATAGGTCCTCTATCGTTAAGCGAAAGAAAAATGTTCCAAATATCATAAATTCTATTTCCTACAATACTAGCCTTACCACCCTCGCCCCCATCCTAAGCTGGAGCAACTGCCTCAACTGGCTATTCCTCCAAAGCTCTCCTCCGCCAATAACCCCCCATTAATGCGTTTTTAGCCAATGAAATAGTGCAGACCGATGTGCATAAACAAAGTAATGACTTGGCCAAAGGAAGAGGCCTCATCTAGTGGCTGGCTATAGCTTTTCCACGAATTCCCTTGTGTGGGGATTAAGTATATGTCACTAGGAAGACGGGGTCGGAGCCGTGCATGACAAAAAATGGGGTCTCTCCCGTCAAAGCGTTAACGGTAGCGTTATATACTGCTGTAGTTAACGGTAAGTACTTATCGGTGCCATTGGCATTTACAAAAGTTGAGAGCATATTCACAAGGCTAACATTAAAACATTCGGCTTGCCTATTTGAGGCGGGACAGTAAGCTGACGTTGCAATTTGTTTGAATCCCATTGCATATGCTTGGTTTTTCATGCTTTCCTTGCCCTGATCTGAGGCTAGTATATCGATAAATACTGAAGATTCGTAGTAATGCATCGTTAACTTCGTGAGCCTTTTTATGCGTGAGCGCTACCGTAGCAAGCAACTTGCTGAAACTATCGGCTACCGTAAGTATGTACTGTTTTCTTTCGCTTAACGGTAGAGGACCTATAAGGTGGCAATGTAGTTGAGGCCAAGGCCTGTTATCCGATTTAATTGGGTGCAGCGCACAGCACGTCAAAGTGTGCAAAAAATGGAAACTCGCGGAAACCGGTCGGAATCGTTTTATCTCGCTTCAAAACACTCTGTTATACCTTTTTTGAGCCAAAATTACCGTTAACTACAGCAGTATATAACGCTACCGTTAACGCTTTGACGGGAGAGACCCCATTTTTCGTCATGCACGGCTCCGACTCGCCTCCCTAGTGACGTAGACTTAATCCCCACACAAGGGAACTCGTGGATATACCCAATTACAAAGGGGGGTTATTGGGAAAGCTACAGTCAGCCACTAGATGAGGCCTCTTTCTTTGGCTAAGTCATTACTTTGTTTATGCACATCGGTCTGCACTATTTCACTGGCTAAAAACGCATAAATGGGAGTTATTGGCGGAGAGGGGTTTTGGAGGAATAGCCAGTTGAGGTAGTTGCTCCAGCTTAGGAAGGGGGCGAGAGTGGTAAGGGCAGTATTGTAGGAAATGGAGTGGTATCCCGGGTACGTGCCATTTAGAGCATAATTTTTGTCTAATGGGCTTTAAATGACATGAGGCTCGAGAAAACAAGATGGTTTCATTATATTTTTTATATAAAAAACCACACATTTAAAGAATTCATTTACATATATTATTTTTAAAATTTTTAGACTGAATTTCATCTTGAATATACGCGTTTAGCCGAAGAGCATGATTGGGCCCAAAACAATTCACTTTTTAACATTGGCACAGTAATTCTCAAATTTGAACATTTTACGAAATTTGAAAAAAATTTAGTCCAAATCTAAAGCGTTTCTATATAATACAACTCGATTTTACAGCACCATGTTTGCATGTTTGTTATTTGTAGTTTTAAAATTTTCTGGATTATCGACAAAACGAATGTTTCAGGCATTTTTTTTATTAATTTAAAATACCAGTCTACTGGAAAAAACTTTGTGCAAATTTAATGTCATCTAAAAATTCATGAAATTTGGAGCATTTTTTGTTTTTTACAGAAAATTTTTGAATCGCTAACCACTTCGAGATATTATTGTTGGAATTATACAATTTTTGAATATAATAAGCATGTTTCGTTGTAATAAACAAAAAACAAATTTTGCAAAAAAAAGAGTAATTTCTAATGCAAATATCTCTACTACACAGTTGAATCATTATTTGTATTTGAAATATTTATTGAAAAATATTCAAAAAATTTTTCTTATTACAACGAAAACATTCATCTCCCAATCACAATTGCCAAGTTCAAGCGAAAATATCTCGAAGCTGTATCGATTTAGAATTTACTATAAAAGCAACAAAAAATCAAATTTCATGAATTTTTAGGTGATAATTTTTAGTTATCTTGTATAATTAACGTATTACATGGCATAACATACGCTATAGCATTTAAAACAAGAAATTTTCACATCATATTAGCTTTTAAAGCAATTTTTGGATTTTGCGTAGCTTTTGGGCGAATAATTGCCGTTATTTATTTAGGCCAAATGGAAGATGCTGAGAAAGTTTTACCATTTACGGTAACTTAATTTTGTTGTAAATAGAAAAAAATATTATTATATCAGGGGGCAAAAGTTTGGGGCACTTTTGTTTCAAAACCATTTTTCTCGCTTCAGAAAAGAGATTCGGCTTTTTTTGTGCATTATACTTCCAATAATGCTTAAAGGACCAGTCCAGTAATTTACAACCATATGAAAAAATGATATATTCGGAAAGATCATGAAAAACGGATTGGATAATTTTGGTGTCATTTTGTTCATCTCATTTAGCTATAAAAAATTGCTACAATGTTCATTTTTAAAAATTATTGCAAAAACGATTTTTCTGCAAAAAATTCAAAAAAGTTTGTATATTACAACGAAGAGCTTGTACACAAATTCAAATTTCAAACGCATTATCTCGAAAACTACAACGATTCGAACTACAACAAAGAATATGCCGTGAAAACAAAAAATGCTCCATTTTCATGATCTTTTCGAATATATCATTTTTGCCATATGATTGTAAATTACTGGACTGGTCCTTTAACAAAACTATTAAAAAAATTATTTGATTTGTATTCTTTTTTATTTTTTAAAATGTTTGAAAATGACCATTTTTCCTTTATTTTTGGACTTTTTTCGAAAAAATATTTTTTGAAGCGAAAACACGAGCAATTTAAAATTTTTTTAACAGAACCCAATCTACAGCAAAGGGCAACTATAATAAAAAAATTATATCTCAAACTTTTTTCCTCAAGAAATCGGTTGAGGAAAGTGTCCCCGAACTTTTGCCCCCCCTCCTAATACTCTTTTTTAGCTAATCTTAAGTTACATAGCAAATATACTAGCATTTGCTATGGGAGTCACAGCAAATGAATTGCAATGGATTGTGGGACAATTTGTCATCTCTGGTTTTAGTAAGTTTACAAAAAAATTCTTTTATAAATTGTCTAGACATTTTACCACTTGTATTGTCAATATGCCCTTGGTTTATTCATTATTACGAATTTAAATTAAACTTAAATAATGAAGGAACTTCATTTAAAGAGTTAAAGAATTTGATTAAAAACTTTTATAAGTCAGAAAACAACAGCTGTTGTATTAAGTATATATATCGCCTTCTTATTGCCATGCTTATTTATGTAGCATCAACGATTGGGGAAAATGTAGGATTTAATATATACCAGGACTGCGTCGAAACCAGGGGCCAATTGCACACATCGGAAAAAGTGGAAAATACGTTCAAAATTTGCATATCTTCTTCTTACTTTCCACTTTCTACATGATGGTCCTTTGAAATCTTTGATTGTAAAAAATTTTTATAAAAAAGAGTTAAATTTTTGTGCCAAACCCTTCGTACCTTTGCGTAGGGGTGCCAAGGGGATTTTTTTACACATAACTTTGGGCCCTATTAATCCCTATAAGGCTAGTTTCCAACATAGTGTCACTCGGAGATTCCCTACTTCTCCCCTCCGAGCTCATTAACGCTCGGCTCCCAGTACTTGATATAATTTCCAACATTAAACTAAAAATCTGGAAACTTATTAATTGAATCAAAATTTATAGGCTTGGTCATTTTACATGTTTGGGCATGATGACATTTTAAAAGAAAAAGAAATCAATACGCATGTTTGGAATTTTTCCATTTTAGGTGGATCACTTTTGTCTATCGTATGCTTACTACTTATATCACCATGGAAAAGATTACTTATTTGCGGAGTTCTTGGAGCTTTTTTAAATGTTGCCGTAACAAGTAAACTTTTTTATAGTAATGGAGTGTCCGAAAAAACTAAATTTTTAGTCGATTTTTTCAAACTTTTTTAAATTTTCACCAAAATATACATATATGGGCAGTAGTGAATCGAAAACTGAAAATATGTCGAAACCAATCCATTTTCGAAAGCCAAAACCGGTCCATTTTAAAGTCGAAAAAGTCGAGTCGAACATTTTGAAAATCGATAAAGTCGAAACCGAAACTTTTGAAAGTAGAATAGAAGTCAAAAATGGTCGAGTCGGTAGTGGCAAAAAGTCGGTAAAGTCGATTCGATTGAATTTTTTATATTAACTCTTGCTCACTAATGAGCAGAGACGTAACCAGGAGGGGACCAGGGGACGAATCCCCTGTCACGGCGAAGCAATGAAAAACATAAGGGTTCCTCTTTTGTTTTTTGAAGTTTTTTCTGAAAGAGGCTGGCCCCTTGTCGCAAAATCCTGCCTACGAAGAATTACGATTTAAACCTCGAATTTTGGGAGGAAGGGTCACTATATAGGATTGAAAGGAGTGTCACTTTATAGAGATGTCATTATATGGAGATTTGAGTGTGTGTATTGATGCAAAAATCCAATTTTTGATACATTCTGTAGTTAAAAATATTTTAGGATGGATTTGGCCATTTCCAGATTCTTTCCTAATTATGTCGATTTTTACAAGTTTTATATTGGATGGTCCAGCTATATTTGCGTTGTATGCATTTCTTCCACTTATGTTTACACCGGTCGAACTTGCATTTGGATGGCCACTCACGATAGTTGCTTATGTAAGTGTTAATTAAAGTACGCTCATACCTGAAAATAAAAAAAATTAGTTTCGCCGTGTTTAAAATACACTTTCGCACCAAATTTTGAACAAAAAACATAAGGGGAATCATTAGAAAAAATTTCGCGCCTTCGGCGCGAAAGTGGCCGTCATTTTTGGGTTTGGGTGGGGATGAAATTCCACTCATTTGCGGAGGTGTGATCAGAATCAAGGAAGTGTTTTCAATTTTCAAAGTTCCACAATGTCCCAATCGATTGTTTGGATCCCCCACCCAATGATATCTTGCGATTCGAAGCAAGCCTAAAAAGCCGAAAATATATAATAAAACCAACATGTTATTTTAGTACCTTAGCGTTGTTGCCCTTAGATATTTGAGACCAATAGTATCAATGTCATTTATGTTTACTGGAGTTGCTGCATTACAAGCCTTAATGGCTTGCATCGTTTATAAATACCGACATTCAATTTTTGTGATCAAAAAGAGCAACAGTTAAACCAGTTCTGGCCAGAAAAATGTGTAAGAAATTCAACGGTTAAAAAATTATAAATATAAAAAACTATGTCTTTAAAAAATGTTTGTCCAAAATTTGATAAAAATCACAAGGGTCCCCCTTATATGATTTTTCTGAGATTTTTTTAAACCTTGCTTTATAAGCTATAAATGCTCAAAAAATGAATTTTTTGGCGAAATGATGAATTTTGTAGAAAAAATTGAAAATTTTGAACGTTTTTGGCAAAAAATTAGAAATTTAAGTGAAAAATCATAAGGTGGGACCATTATGTTTTTTTAATTTCCAAAAAATTTTGCTAGTTATCCCCTCTAAACCCTTGGGCATAGCTAGGTATTCCCCCCCCCCCCCAAATTTGGTGGGAGGGGGGGGGGGGTCTTACAAAATTAAGTGAATACCGTATTTCGATTATTTTAGCGACTCCCGCGCTGATTTTTTGTACTTGGGGGTTTTTCATTATGGGGAACACAATTCGGTACTAATTTGCACTTTTGACATAAGAAGTACCCCCCCCCCCCACTAGAGTTGCACAAGTGACAAAAAGTGTCAATATTTGTCAATATGAGAGAGAGAAATATGCGAATTTTAAGCACGAACATAAATTGTTCATAGTGACAATGATGACAATCTTGCCTCGAAGTGTCAAGCTTGTTTTCGTTGTCACTATGAACAATTTATGTTCGTGCTCAAAATTCATATATTTCTAGTCGGTAACAAGAATGGTCAACTTTTGATACTTGTGCATCACTACCCCCCTACTAGGCCAGACTGGTCCTAGGGCCGGCCTGGTCTGTCGTGACAAAAATTAAGTAGTTTGAGGAAAGACCAGACCGGCTGTGGCCAGCTTGGCCTGTGGGTAGGTCAGGTCGGCTGTGGCCAGCCTGGCCTGAGAGCAGGTCAGGCCGATTTTGTCCAGCTTGCCCTCAGAATAGGCTTAGTCTTGACCCTGCATATCTCTACCGACAATTAGCTACAATTGCTTATTTTCTTTCTAATTTATTAATTTAATTCAATATATTATTTAATAAAAATACATATATAAATTTAAGAGACGATTTCTCGAACATTCGAAGACCCCTGGTACTAGTGTTAAATGGTCCGATGCGTGCTTGAAATTGAATTTATTTAGTAAGATTAATGCATGGGGAAATTTTTGAAAGTCATTTCAAAGCAAAAATCGTGCACCCAAAAATTCAAATCCTTGTCCGAAGCTCACATACCCCGATTTTACGTGTATTTTTTGAATTTTCCAACCTGT